>CAMOHE010028205.1:116954-146867 GCA_946598075.1 Artocarpus hirsutus | reverse complement strand
TACATAAAGAAAATTATACATGTATTACATGATTTTTGCATGGCCTAATGTGCCACTTGCAAGATTTGCTAACTATTTGTTATTGTTTTGTTTGTAGAGAGCCATGTCTTTGTACAAGAAGCAGAAAGAAGAAAATTCCTCTCTTTTGAAATCATATCTAAAAGGGGATTAGAAGGAATGGGACAAAATTAAAGTCCTAGTCACATATCAACAAGGAGAATTTATTGGATTGCCAGGAGACTGACTATAATGATCTTACTTAAGTTAGAAGTAAAGGTTGACCATAGGTTTGTTTTAGGAGAATTGACATTGTTTGTCACTTTACTTAAATACTATTATTTTGTAAAGAAACTTTGGTTTAGGAGTACTTAAGACTGGTTTTTGTTTGGCCTTCGACGCCTAAAATATACAGATTATATTCTTTTTATTAAAAAGGTGGCTATTATTTTGCATTTTAGGAATCAAAGAGATTTCTTTTTCATTCCAACCCCTTGTGAGTGTCGTTGTTTTACTTTTTGGTTGTGCTTACCCGCTCATTTGTCTCTTGAGCTCACAGTTTTTTATGAGCTATATATTTATTTTATGTCTTATTTCCTGATATTAGAAAAAAATTGTCTATGGGTGTCCCACCATGAGATTCCTTTCTTTCTTTCTTTTTCTTTTTATTTTTTATTTTTTGTAGAGCACTATGGGATTCCTATGAATTATTACAAATGTCCACGTGGAAATTATTATATTCACTAATAAACAGTGTGCACAATATTTTTCAAAACATCTGGATATCCATTAGTGGAAATAAAGGGTTTGTTTATTTTTTTTATTTTTTATTTTTACTACAAAGAAATTAGAGCTAAAATTTAGCTTCCCAAAATGATGACGAAACTTCATTAGCTTCTGTTCAAATTAATATTGTTGTGTATTTTTACTAAACCATACTAACTTCATCTGTTTATGTGCAAATTATTTTGAGAACTCTAAGAAACAAATTAAAAAATGGGAAAATATTAATTTGTCGAGGGTGAATGTTTTAACAAGAAAGAAGAATGATCATTTACTAATCCTTATTATTACGCAATCTAAGTAGTTGTGATCATTATTAGCTCTTGCAAATGTTGGTCGGCTCAATCTTGGTTTCTTCTACCTCAAGGTTTCTCAAGAAAGATGGTTAACGTATTAATGAGTATTTATAGAAAGAAAAAACATAGTTTTTTTTATATATATATAAGGGAAGGAGAATGCCACCTAATTTTGAGTGGGACTAAGAGTGATTCAAACCCTCAACCTATGGTTAGGGTGGAAGGACTTACAACTAACTAAGTTACATCACTTGTCGGAAGAAAAAACATAGTTACTACCTTAGAACTTATTGAAAATGTTATATAGATCGTGTCCGATTTTTAAAATGTCAAACAAAAAAATCTCATTTCAAAAAAAAAAAAAAAAAAATAGAAAAGCTCATCAAGAATAATTACATGGTAGGGTATGAAAAATATTCCTACAGTGTAGGCAAATTTTACCTTCTAAATTATATTATGAGAATATTATATTAATAAATTATAATATTTTAATAAAATTCAATAAAAATCTTAGGGTTAAAATTGTATTCTGGTGATAGAGTATCTTGTCATTCTAAAAGAATTTAATAAAAATCTAATCATTAGAATTTCTAATATTAACGAAGTTACCCTACATTGCATAGAAAATTAAAATTAAAAAAAAGGTCACGAATAAAAGTGGTTGCCATAATGAGCATGCAACAAGGGATAAGGGATATTATTTTCCTTTTCCCTTTTTTTTTTTTTTTTTTTTTTGCTTTTGCAGAAAGTTTTTTTTTTATTTTTTATTTTTAAAGAAAGACCACCTACAAAACATCTTTAAAGTCCCCATCCAAAAAGGGGAAAAAAAACTCCTAAAAGATAACATTTTTGTTATAGCATGACAGCGCGGTTATGTGAGGGCCTATCATTGAAATTAAACCCAAATTTAATGATCAAATCATAATTAATTAACTCCGCAATGCATATGCCCCTAATCGACGTGACAATAACAATACCCAATGTCCCAGGTTCCAAACATGGCAAGGGTAAAATGGTCTTTTCGACGTTGTCCAAGGCGAATGAACTACTATACCGAACAGTCAATAACAAAGGGTCAAAGACTTTCCATGAACACAAGAACTTCATTAACTTCTCTCTCCTCTAGAAAAGGTCTCTTTCTACGGGTATGTATGATCCTCTCTTTTGCTTTTTTTTTTTTTTGAAATATTCTTGTTTATTAGATCCCTTATCCGTTTCGTCAATAAATTTATATGCTTTATGCTCTGCAATTTTATGTTACCAAATGGTTTACTTCATCTGCGTTTTTTTTTTTTTCCAATTTTTTGCTGAATTATATGTTGTTGATGAAGAATTTTAGCGTCTTATGACCTTGATCTAGCTGTTTAAAATATGAACTTTTCTGGGGTTGATAAATCCTTTTTAGTGAATCTTAGCAGATGGGCAAAATTTCTTTTTTCTTTATCATTATTTTTAAATTTGATGTTGATTCGTCTTTTTTCTTATTAATGTATTTTTTTTGTGTATTTTTGGTGTTTTTTTATATCATGGGACATATTATGGGATTACAGTTGTTTGTTCATGAGTGTACTTTATTTTTGTGAGATTATGATGAAGTTTCCGTTTAATTTCAAGTATGCTCTTTGGGATCATAACACAAACACTTATCCTTCATGTTTGTGAAAATAGGAAACAGTCTTCTAGAAGTGAAACTAAGCTTCATGGATGATGATGTTGGGAAGATAAAGATTATCCCAGATCACTTTAATGCTTCAGCTTCCACTTCAGACTCTCTTCAAAGCGGAACTCCATCTGTTTCACGGCCAAGAACTAATGATTCTTTGAGGTACTTGTGTTTGAGGGAAAGAAGATAGAAAATCTACAAATAGGGTCTATTGGATGTGATTTGATCTCGATTTTCGCATTAACTGGTGTAGTATAGGCCGTCTTATAGCCGAGTTTGGTCTCGGAGAAAATTAAGAAGTGCTGCATACATGTTAAACTTGTTAAGCCTCCGACGGCTCCCTTGGAGTTCCGGCACAGATGGTCAGGAAAAGGTTGTTGGAAAGTTTTTATTTTTATTCGTATTTCTGTTTTTGTGTAGTTTGTCGATTCGGGTTAGTGAAATTTCCAGGTTCCTGAACCACCAGAGTTGTTTATTGCAGGTTGAGCTAACTGCAGCGGAAGTTGAATCTCTTCGGTCGGAGCTTGCTGATTTAGAAGAGAGGGAGGCTTACTTAAAAGCTCGGTAAGGAATTCTCGAGGCACCTTTTTGCTTAGTATATATTACCTGTGTTATTCCTATGGATTTTTCGTTAATTTTGTTCTACCTTGATCCTGTAACAAGTCCTCAACAGATACAGAGAGGAAATAAGCTCCAAAAGCGTTTAAGTATTTCAACATCAAACTTAAATTAATATTTATGGCCTTGAGTACCGGAGAAAGGATGGGGTTTATTTTCTTTTTTGTGTAAACCTATCAGAATCAAATTTTGTACCCGTTAGTATATGCTCAAAAATGGTTTTCCTGGTTAGCTGCTGTTGTGCTTAATACTTTATAGCGTGACAAATCGTGAGACTTTGGCTTCCTCTATGTGTAAGTGTCTATACGGTTGTACCTAAAATTCTGTTTATGATCATTGACTTATCTATTCAATTTTGATGAAAATCTTTATTGTATTTTGCATTAACTGTGTCACGTTTTGTACAGGTTGGAACATATAGATGAAATTCTGCGTTCTGCTCGTCTCTCTGGCTATTTGTACATACGAACTGTATTGACTATCCTCTCATTTATTTTCCTTTTTATTCCCCCTGCTACTCCGTGGATATTTTGACCTTTGACTGATGTTTGCCCTTAACTTCTATTTAACAGCGATGGACGGCTCTACCAGGAGAACCTCCTCCGATTGACGACGCTGATGTTGACGACTGGCTTCCTCGCTTTGTTGTCCTGCAAGGACCATGTCTCTTCTTCTACCTGATTTCCACAGGTAATTAAATAATTGTTGGGTGGTACTCAATGTTGTTATTAATTTGTTGCAAGTTTAATTAATATACAGGTCAAGTATATTACTTAGGCAGTCGTCATGCTAAAGATTGTCTTCTATATTTTATACATCAAGGCGAAATTCCCTCTCTCTGAAACTATTATTTTTCTATTAGTCCAGAGTGCAATTCATGATATTAGTTATTCTGTAATAAAGTTAGCTGATATTGAACACCAAAGTGGCATCTGTGTGCATGTCTAATGGTCGCAGTTTTAATGTATCGTTCACACTTGATAGATTTCTTGCCGTGATTCTTTTGTTAGATTGTTGTGATTTAAATAATTTGACAGTTGATGAGCTTAAAGATACATTTGCAGATCTGAGTCCTCAGGACTCAACTCTGTTATCGGATGTGGTCGAAATAGGTTCCTTGCCAAGTTTCGTACGAGAAGGTGAAGGAACAGTATATGCATTTTATATACTAACTCATCAAGGGTTGCGTATCGAGTGCTCAAGCATTTCTAAGATTCAGGTATTTCTTGTTGTTTTAGGCTTTTAGCGGATTACAAAATTTATGCCTTTGAGGTGTGATTTTTTTCCCTCCATGATTCTAATTATTCCAATAGGGCAAGTTAATTTTGAAGACTTCTAGTTGGTACTTTACTAGTTTGATCTTGGAGAACCATTGGGCTTCATTGAACATGAAGATATGTAAGTATTGACTTTCATTTCTTGAGGGCAAAGAAAATACTGATGAAACCCTGGAAGAGACTAGAAACCTAAAGAAAATAAAAGAAAATTTGCAAAAAAGAAAAGAAGAGGGGGAAAAAAAGGAGGGAATGAGGGGTCTTTAGCTAGGAATCTTGTTGAAGTTGAACTTTTGACTTTATACTTTGCAGTGGATGATCGTTATGCTCTTGTTGCTTGTCAAATCAAATTTGTCTTTTATTTTTGGGGACTTCTCCGGTGGGAGTTTCCGCTAATGATGCATATTTTGAAACTGTTAGATACGGTTAAAATCACTTCTTTATGCAGGTTTGACGTTTTTGGTTCCCTCCAGAGAGTTCTCTTATTTTCGTTTATGATGTATACTTTATACAGCTATTGGGATTCTTATGATGCATAGCCAAAATTCTCTCAAATTGTTTTACCATAAAACTTTATATGGTTTTGTGACCTATGAGTCAATACTTCTTGACTCTTCCCTTTTCTTTTCTTTTTCTTTTTTTTTTTTTTAATTTCCAGGTAGACTCCTGGTTGACAGCGTTACAAACAGATTGCAAACTGGAGTCAGATACAAAAGCTCCCAATGGAACCTGTGATGTGAAAATTATTTGACTATTTTCAGCTCAAACTTGTACATAGGTTGACTTAGATTTATGGTTCAAATATCATAGAAGAAATTCATTCATTCTATCTTTGTACATTAAGTGAACCACCACAAACAATATATTGTCTCCCTGTTCTTTGATTCTTGTATACTTAAGTCATGGCTGGCCCTTTTCCATGTAAGGATTACTCCAATACACAATTGCTTTTCCCAATATGACAAAAGGATCTCTAATAAATCGGCTAAAACGCTAGGATATTGGGCACATTTGTCCTGTGAACTGTTTACGGTTGATAAGTTGCTGTCTGAACTTTTAATTTTTGAAAATCAGTTCTTGCACCCCAAATTGAGACGGTCAGAATTTATTAATTTCAAGGGGTAATTTGTGAAAAGTTCTGAAAACCCAAAGGCATAATCTTGAGATAAGTGTTCATGTAAAGGAGAGAGGGGAATCATATTCTCTATGTGAAACAGCTGTATCAAAGTTCCTAAAGCCTTCTTTAATTAAACATTTAAGTTTCCATTATGAACCAAAAGCATAGCTTCTTAACAATGACGTTTTCTCGCTTCTTTCTTATGTAAGTACATCAAAGTAATAATGTTTTAAAACTACCCATTTGGTTTTTTGCTTTAGAAAAGCAAAGCTAATTGCTTTACCAAATTCTTAATATCAATCTTTGTGCGCCACGTGAATCACAAAGTGGGTAGATCCAAATTATTGTTCTTTTGCAAAGGAAAAAAAACTTGATTTGGTTGAAGTTTTATCAATAAAATCATAGAACAGCAAAGGGAAAAGGGGGGGAAAAGCATCAAAAAAGATAAGAGGGGACAATGCAAAAAGGGGTGAAGTAGACGTGAGATTCTGCTTCGTGCCATCTTCAAGACTCGAGCAAAAGAATTCCCTCTTTTTCTAAAGAGGTGTTTGTCTATTAAGTGTTTGAAACTTTAGTTCCAATCCATCAAGTATAATTGTGAATATTATAAATCTCTGGATAGCTCGGTAAAAAAGCAAAAATTTGTTGAAGTATAAAGCTTTTATATGTTAAATTTATTAAACTTAAAATATCAATTATAGCTAAAATTTCAAACAGAAGATAAAAGAAACATATAGGTCATTTTGAGCATTTTTCAAATATTTTTGTTTTGAGTATACATTTTGTAACGTTTGGTTCTGTTTGGTTATGTTTATGATGAAAACAAAAATGAGAAACGACCACTTAACATGTTTTCCAAATTCATAAACAAAAACACAAAATGTTTTTTCCCCTTTTTATCTTCGTTTTTCATTAAATGATGCAAAAAACACTATTTTTATATTTGTCTCTTAAATTATATCATTTTTTGTCTCTCGATTTTAAAATTTACCACATAATTCTTTCAAATTTTGTTACGTTAGTAAATAACCCCTTTCATCCACCTCCGCTACTTCTTGGACTTTTTTTGTAGACTTTTTTTAGATTTTCTTCGCTAATTATGTCACTTATGTTATTTTGTCTTTAACTTTCAAAATATGCCATTGTCTCCTCATAAAGTTAAACATCTTTCTGTCAAATTCTATCCTACTTAACAAGTAAATGTTAGAGTGTTTGCCTCTAACTTATAATGTATTAAACTTTTGTTTTACACTATAACAGTTAGAACTAATAAATTCTAATTAGGTTGCCAATGAAGCGTTGTTTTTCTTCTAATAAAAAACCCAAAAATTAAAAAAAATAATTTAAAAAAACAAAAAAGAGATCAAGAAAAAAGTAGTAATTTTTGCAATGGGCCATTCAAACCCTAAAATAAAAGAGTTTAAGGAGAAAAACAATGATAAAACTACATATTATGTCATATTTTTAAAAGTTGTGTTTGTTCATATCATACTATCATGCATATTGCATGTTAAGTTATACCACAAATAAGTGTATGTAGCATTTGAAAAAAATAAATCTTAAAAGATGTATTTACTAAAATTCCCAAAAAAAGACCCACAAAATTACTTAAAAAGTAGAGCTCTTCAAGAACACATTGAGAGATTTTGCGGGGTTTTGTTTTTTATTCTCTCCCTTTAAATTGTTCTTTGTATTTATATTTGAATAGCATGATGTAAAAAATATTCGTGCAAGTTGCAAGTATATAAATTGCTTTGACGTGAAAGTCTCATAAAGTTTGAACAAAAACAAATCAATTTATTAAGTCGAATGAAATTGGACAAAATGAGATTATTTTTCAATAAAACGAAATTTGAGATAATATAATAAGACATTTTGAAAGTCAGAGAGCAAAATAACATAAGTAGAATAATTTGGGAAAAATATAAAAATAATCCTTAAAAAATCCAAAAACTTAAGGGGTGTTTGGCAGTGGTGGGAACCACTCAGTTCTCACGACAAACTCAGTTATAAATAGTAAAAAGTTCTCACATGTTACAGTAACAATAAAAAAAAAAAATTGCTACAGTGTAAAACTCTCACATACTACAGTAAAAGTGGTTCCCACCACTCTTCCAAACACCCACTTATATGGTTTGATGAAAAGGGTTACTTGTTAACCTAACAAAATTTGAGGAAAGTAGATGTATTTTAAAAGTCCAGAGAGACAAAATATACTAATGACATAGATCGGGAGTTGAACCTGAAAATAATCTTATTCCTATGTGAGACGCACACTGCGATGGAAGGCAAGAAAACGTTTCCAAACCAGTATCTAAAAAAAAGGGCTAAAAAGAGGCTTGGCAGTTTCTTTCACCTAACAAAGGTCCACTTTAAGGTAACTTCTAAATAACACGTTCACTTTTGACCGAACAAATAACTTTTCAATGCTATTTCATGGCTTTTTTTTTTTTTTTTTATATTTAAAGAAAGGGGTATGAAAATTACCCAATTTTAAGTTATAATCATGAATCGTTAACTTGAAAAAGGTACGAAAACTTAACAGATTTGATGTAATATCAAATAGTTTAAAACTATATCTGCCAATAAGGTATTTTCCCATATCCTAACTCAATTTCTCCTGCTTAATAATACACAAAATGAATATTCATATCCAAAATAATAGACCAAGCCTACAGCCACATTTTATTTTGTATTTTTAGACAAGAATTAAACATAATTTCACATTGCTATCGAGCATAGTCTAATATTTTCAAAACAGATGAAAATTGTTTTGTTTTAAAAAATAAAAATTTTTGAATAATTGTGCTAGTATTTTTGAAATTTTTGCTTCAAAAATAAGTAAAAGCATTTCCAAAAACTCCCAAAATCAACAATAAATGGGGACATTTTTTCAAATTGTTCTTTTGTTACTGTTTCTAATATCTAAAACATGACGAATAAATTATTACAAAATATGTTTTCCAAACACAGTTTCAATAAACTATTGCAAGTGAGGGCTATAGACCTTCATGACTTATTCTGCATAATATCTTATTTATAGGATGTTTGAGAGCATTGGTATGATTTAAACCAATTTTGATTAAAATTATTATAACATGTGAAAGTTTTATATTGTAACCTTTTTTTTTACATTGTGCATATGAGAGCTTTATAGGGTATTTGTGAGCATTGGTTTAACCCAACAGCTGTAGCATATAAGAGTTTTATAATGTAACTTATTTTTTATTTACTATAACAACCAAAGCTTTTGGTTGAATCTGACAATACCAAACACCCTACTACAGTGTTATAGCTAAAAATATTGGTTCAAATCAGGAATGCTGTTCTGGGAGAAATCTTTATGATGAGAAGACCATTCAAAAATCTAAAGCTCTTTGAACCAAATGGCCGAAGAGGCCAGTACCAACCGGCCAATCATTGGCGGAGCACCGATTGACCCTAGGCCAAGCACTGGCCAACCCCTAGGCTGAGCACCTGTCATTTGCTGAGCATTAGGCAACCATAGGTCGAGCACCAACCACCATATGACTAGCACCGATCATTGGCCGAGCACTGACTAACCCTTAGGCTGAGCACCGACAACCATAGGTAAAGCATCAGTCATTTGTCAAGCACCGACCAACCCTAGGCCGAGCATCGACCAACCCTAGGCCGAGCACCAGTCATAAGCTGAGCACCGATCTGAGGCTGAGCACTAGCTGACTAGAGGCCGACCACCAACCTAACCTGGCCAAAGCAACCATGAGGAACAACTCTGCAGTATTGGCTAGGTGATTGGACCCTGACCAAATCACACAATAGTAGATCATACACAAAGACTACCATGTGGCACCAACTTAGCTCTTTGTTGGGCAGTCCTTCTTCTCCAGAGCTCGTGACACCTATCGTTGGCCACCTAGGCTCCGTACAATAGTATACTCAGGCATGGGCCAAACCCAATCCACACCAAGATCCAAGCTAAATTCTATGAATAAGAGCATCAACTCCATCACAAAAAGATACAGGCATTCTTCCTTAGCCTACTTTGCCTCTCCCTTTGCTCTTCTCAGTCAAAACACTGACTCAAGCTTCAAAGTGTCATTGCTAGACACCACACTGGTGTCTCTTTACTTCGAGGCATTCTTTCCTCTTGCAGATTAGACCAGACCAAGTAGAGCCGACAAAATAAGAAACTTGACCACCGTACACCCCTGCATGCAGTGTTATGTTGATCTCAGGCAACAAATGCTAAAACACCTTATTATTTAACATTCTCTTAACAATAACATTTAAAAAAAACATTCAAACCAGTTTAAAGTCCCTTATAAAAAAAAACAATTTAAAGTCATTTCTTTTTTTTCCCAGATACATATTAGTAAGATTAACGTTTATTTATTTTTATTTTTTTTAAATTAGTGTTTATTTACTTTTTCCTCAAGCTTGAAACTTGATAGTAATCCCGCAACACTCATAACCAAAAGGTCATTTAGAAATAAGTTAAAGCTAAAAGTTTAAACTGTAAATATTGCAACATGTAAGAGTTTTACACTGAAACTTGATAGTAATCCCGCAACACTCATAACCAAAAGGTCATTTAGAAATAAGTTAAAGCTAAAAGTTTAAATTGTAAATATTGTAACATGTACGAGTTTTACACTTTATCGTTAAGAGAGACTCATACGTTTGGGTTCTGACTTTGAGTACATTTTTTCAAAAAAAAAATAAAAATATATATATATATATATTTTATCAAGTTTGTCCGTACAGTTCGGTAGGGTTTGACCTGACCACACAAACCCAATCGCTGTCGTTTTTTGACCTTGCAAAGCACACTATTAATATATATTTATTTCTTCCCACTGCCACTCTCCACTGTTTTGCTCTGCAAAAATCTCATCCTTCTTCACTCGAAAAAAAAAAAAAATCTTTCAATCTCTCTCTTCTTTCTCAGCTGCTGACGATGAGCTCTCAGATTTTCAGATCGGCTTCCAGAGCCGCCAGGTCGATCGTCAATGCCTCCAAGAGCGCTCGGTTTTACCCTGGTAAGTTTTTTCATTAGATTTTTTTCATCATTTTCTTGTTAGCATCTTTAACATTTTACGAGTTTCGATTGGATTTTGTGCTGTTGAAATCTTACGGCTTTATTGTGACTTCGGTGCTAGATATCTGTGTTTGTTTCGGAGGAAAATCTTCCCCGGATTTTTATCATATTGATTTATTAGCTGATTTCATTTCATGTGTTTGTTTAGTGCTGTGAGTGATTTGTTAATTTGAAATTGTGTGGTTTTATTATTGTTTCGGTGCTGTATTCTCATCTGTGAACTTGTTATGTGTTTGTTTCGGAGGAAAATCTTTCCCTGATTTTTTTAAGAGTATTGATGAAGCAATAAAATGGTTGCTTCCTCTTAAAGCAAACAACGTACTGTATTATTGTTAATCGATTAACAACCGACCGCCCATAGGACAAGCTTCCAAACATTTTTTTTTTAATTAAAAAAATTGAGCACTTTTTCAGGTAATTATAACCAGTTTTTCAATCACTGTTCACTTTTTTGTTTCAATGGAACTTGAATCCGAAGTGATTGATCTCTGTGGTGGGGAGTGTGGTCGCTATCCTTGTCATGGTTTGCGCGGGGCCTTGGCGGGCCCACCCGTAATGGACGATGAGCGGCTTAGATTTCTGTTTTCGCGATGGGACTGTAGTTTTGGCTTTACGCGAAATGATTTTCTGTAAGCACTTTTTTTTTTTTTGGCGCATGAAGCATGGTTGTGAATCTTTATTTACTCCCAGTTTCAAAGCAGGTAACACTTTTTTTTTTGTTTGATTTTCATACTGACAAAGCAATTACAGATTATATTTCAAGTTTTTTTTTCCTATGCATCTGACCTGTTTTCTCCCTTTCCTTCCCGTTAATCTAACACACAGATAAGGCTTACTTCGCTTGCTATTGCACAAAAAATCAACTAAACATTAACCTTTTCTTCCCCTTGAGATGTTAGATTGTTAAATTGTTACATGTACTTTTCACAGATATGTGCACAAACTACACCACAGTTGCTAAACACCATAGCTCATAGAATATGGGTCCCATATGTGGACCCATATACAATTAAGGTGTGGTGTTCAGCATTATCGGTGCCTCTTAGCATTGTTTCCACATTTTTTTTGTATATATAACCCCTACTCTCTCCTTTTCGCAGAGGGACGAGCTGTAGCTGCTGCTGCTGCTGTATCGGGCAGGGGAAAGGTGCCTTTCATAGCTTCAAACTTTGGAAGAGCAGGTGCTGATAATGCATTCAGAGCATGGATCTCTGGAGCTCTTGCCATCCCTACGGCAGGTATGGACAATAAACCTGGATTGTCATTATGTTATTATTTTTGTCCTTACTCGTTTTTGAATCCCATTTATACAATATGCATAGTCAAAGATGAAAGAACCTATATATGGGAACTTCCTTGGAAAAGTTCAGTCCTAAAGCTCAATATGTTAGAACAACGCTGATAAGCATCAGTGGTGAGCACCACACACTAATAAAGGGTGGATCCCACAACGTAAACGTAGATAGGGCCACTTTCTATTAATTATGGTGCTCGACACTGGTGGTTCCCTAGCGTTTTCTTTTAGTATTGTGATGAAAACATCTAAGGAGGTTATGATGCTGATTAGTGGCTAATATTTATGTTTGCCAGGCCTGCCTTATTAGCTTCACATGCTAGTAAACAACCTTGTGCTTTATGTTAAATGTTATAGGAACGATCTTTTTAACATTGAATGATTGTTGAAGAGAACAGGATTATAGATACATTGCATGGCAACAATCTTATGGACTGTTGTGCTTACATATCCCATGACCAACTTGTTAAATTGTAGATGTATGCATATTTTATTGGGCATATAATTGAAAAAACCTATTTCTATTGTACGCTCTAAAGTCTCATTGTCATGAAAAAAATAGAGTAGTGCTATTCTTCCACATTCATGCACTTAAAATCAAATGGCAAAGTTGTTAGTCATCATTTGTAACTAACACCATAAGAAATAGAATGTAGGTCCTATTTATGAGCCATTAGGTATGTGAGACCTACATTCTATTTGTTGTGGTATTGGTCATCACTAATGACCAACAATTTTTTTTTTAAATTAAAGGATGATGGATTTGAATATATGGAGATATCAAAAATGTCTGTAGTTTATACTCTAATACATGCACTAATGCACGAATAATTTATTTTTAACAATTAGTATGAGAGCCAACATTTTCAAATTTATGATTGAGTATGTTAATTGCTCGTGCTCAAGCACGCGTGTAAGTCTGGACATGGAATTTGGCAAACATTTGTTGTTGAAATGCATCAATGATTCCCACAATTGGTACCAAAGTCACTACTTTTATGACATGTGTTAGATAATGGACAATCACTCTTTGGGCTTCAATTTCAAGTGTTTTTGTATATATGCAGCCTACATGTTCCTGGACCAAGAGGTTCACGCTGCAGAGGTATTCTTAGACCTTATATTCCATCTTTTTATTTCGAATATTGTTTTTGCTTGCTCTAATGGGAACATTTTTCTTTCTATCCAGTTTGAACGCACTTTTATTGCTATCAAGCCTGATGGGGTGCAAAGAGGACTGGTAGGTTAACTACTCTCTCGTGTTTGAGCCCATTAACAATTATCCATTGTGGGACAGTTTATTGTCCTTGTCCTCCCTCTTATATCTACCTAGTAATGTTATATGTTTCAGATTGCAGAAATCATCTCCAGATTTGAGCGAAAAGGTTTTAAACTAGTTGCCATTAAAGTTGTCATTCCGTCTAAGGAATTTGCTCAGAAGCATTATCATGATCTGAAGGAAAGACCCTTCTTTAATGGCCTGTGCGACTTTCTTAGCTCTGGCCCTGTTGTTGCAATGGTTAGAACCATTTCCACTCTTGTTCCCTCACCAGCATTTAAACTAGCTAGGATTCATTCTTTTACCTGCTTCAGGTCTGGGAAGGAGAGGGAGTAATAAAGTACGGTCGCAAACTCATCGGAGCCACAGATCCACAAAAATCTGAACCTGGAACCATCAGAGGCGACCTAGCTGTTGTTGTTGGAAGGTACAACTTGAACTTTTGGTGTTCTGATTTTTCATCCTTGTAACTTGTTTGTGCTTGGTCACTCCAATTTCAACTTCTAAAATGAGCACTATTTTATTACTTTGTTGTCACCGCCCGGTTTTTTGTTTACTACGCAGAAATATCATCCATGGAAGTGATGGTCCTGAGACTGCAAAAGATGAAATTAACTTATGGTTTAAACCAGAGGAATTAGTTACTTACACAAGCAATGCAGAGAAGTGGCTCTATGGTGTCAACTGATCAAAGTTTTTTGTTTTCTAATATATTTCGGCATCGGTAGTTCCTCAAATGATGAAGAGTAGAATAAAACTGATTGTTACAATAAAACTGATCCTTTGATGGTGAGCAGAAATTTGCCTCGCACAAACAATTGGCGAAATGAAATCAATCACCTCTTTCTTACTCTCACCTAATCCATTTTGCTACCGTATTTTTTTCACTTTTAACACGTAGCCACCACAATTGGCTACACAATTTACTTTTATTTATCTTTTACTCTCTTTGATAAAGTTTCCTCTCTTTTTTATCTCTTTGCATTTTTTCCCTGCCTAATTTTCATTGAAAGCTTTGCCTATTTGTTCTTCAAAACTTAATTGGCTTAAACAAATTATAGTTATGAAAGCTTTTTATGGATTAATTATTATAGATAATATTGAGACTAAGTGCATATATTGTTGGATTTGTGATATTAGGTTTGATTAGTGTAGTTGTATTATATTGTATTGTATTTTTTTTAAGTTTTGAACTTAACTGACACAGTTAACATCGTTATTTAGAATAAATGCAAGTAAAATCAAAGCTGAGTGTGGTAAATGCGCTCGAAATTAAGTTGATGCAAAGTTGACTATGAATATTAAGTTTGGCATCTTTGAAGAGTATAAAGCTGGAGTTTGAACAAAGTTTGATAACATAATACTTACGGAAATACTTTAACGTTCTTTTAGGAATTGGTATCTTATTAAACAAACTTTTTGAATTTTGTAACATCAAAACGGTACTTAATAGGCAGTCGCAACAAATCAAGAAGATTAAACTTTTAGTTGTTGTAGTATAAAGCTTTTATATGCTATAATGATTAGTGCGTAAAGCTCTTATATATTACAGTTTTCAGTTTAAAATTTTAGTTGTAACTATACTTTTTAAGCACCTTTGATAGTGTTTTAAAACAATAAGAAGAAAATGGATCGATGTTTTGACAATTCTGTTAATATTATTCACAAGGTTAACTTTATTTTTAGTCCCTAAGAGATCCCTAAATTTCCCTTAAAAAAAATCACTAAATTCGGTTTGATTCAAGTCCTATTGTTTATTTAACATTACAATCATGACCAAAAAAAAAAGCTATAATAAACTGTAAATAGTTCTCTACTGCATCTTTATGTCAAGATTTTAAACGTCTAAATAGATAAAAATGACTAATTTACATATCAAAAACTTGTTCCATGACTTCTTAAAAATTAATGACAACATTAGTGTTGCTTATAATTTGAAAACCAAAGTTGAGATTAACCGTGGCTATTATACTAATTTGGTACATTATTGTTTGATATCAGATAAAATTGCGAGAAAGCGACTGTGCTTTTAGGAGTGAGACCAATTACTGTCTTGGGGAAAAGGCTTCAGTCTTCATCGCCTCCATGACAAGCAGGACCAAGAAACCCGAAGTTTTCTTCTGAGGCCTTTCCTCTTTGACTTCCTTTCTCTATTCCCTTCTGAATCTCGAGAGCAAATGGAATCCGGAGAGGAACCATTGGCGAACTGCTCGCAAACTTAGAAGCTGCAAAGAAGTTAGCTGAGAAATCTCTAGTGGGTAAACTAGTGATCAAAAAACCTATATCAAAATGCCTATTGGGGCTCATTCTCAACAAGGTTTGGAAGTGTTCCAAACGCTGGAAGATAGAGGAGCTTAAGGCTGGAATATGCGGATTCCACTTCTCGAGTGAAGATGACGGAGTCCCTGTTCCTATGTACGGACATTGGCTAAGGTCTGAATCCATTGGTGAGACGTGTTTCGCTGCAGCAAGAAACAATTGCCTCATGGGCTTTGCAGGGCATGGGAAACGCTTGAGAAGAATTCACATTGGTGAAACAGCGGATTCCAGCAAGTCTATACCGGAAAAGATCAGGGAGCATGGCGTCAGAACGGTGGAACACCCTGCTGGTAAAGTCCCTTCCCCTCCACCAGCCATATCCAATGGTCATGGTCCTACCGTGGAGGCCAACAGAGTCAATGCTGCAAAAACTCCAAAAAGCGAAGGAAGATCCTAAGACATGTGCCCCGACGTTCTTTCGCAAAGCAAGTATAGATAGTGATTGCTACCATGACACTATATAGTTACGTAAGGAGATAATTGATAGACATTTTAAGATAATCATAGATGATCCAACTAGCGTACTTCGTAAGCAGAATGAATTATAGAATTGTGATCATGAAATTAAAGAACAACCCACTCATATCCCTAGAATCATAAGAAATGGACATACTATGTGATCACATCGCAAGAAGTTTAGTGAACGTTTAATATTGCCTATTGCATATTTGTATAAAGCGTGAATCTCTCATCTAAACGAGTAATATGACAAAATATAACGTTAGTTTCATCAATTAAGTACAATAAAATAAAATATTGACTTTAAAGTATTTTTTTAAGTACAATAAAATAAAATGTTGACTTTTTAAGTATTTTTACTACAAGAAATATAGTTGGATCATGTATGATTTTGTTCCTTTATTTTTTCAAAACTCAAAAAAAAAAGAAAGATAAACCGTTCATATTTAATTATATAGCAAAATATAGAAAAAATCCATTTATGACAAGATTATTAAGTGTCTTCATGTTTATTTCAATCATTTACAACTCTACAACAATTTAAATTTATTATTCACCAAACATATAACCACAATTTTTAAAGGTTGCAGTGTTTTTAAATTTGCAGTTTATCAAACACTCAGCTGCTTCATAGCTCACATAGCAGCAATTATTTTAAATGCTACAGCAATATCAAACTGGTCCTACATTATTTTTTTAGTAGAAAAAAATAAAATTACGAGAAAATATTGAAATAACTAAAATTACTATGTTGAAATTGAAAATTTCCAAGAATCAATATAAAAATCCCTTAAAAAAACAAATAAAAAAATAACTGATTCTCCTCTTCCCCCAGGTGATCAAAGCAAATAAGCAATATGGTATGATATTGTGAATGTATTGGCATAAAAGATATGAATCTCACCGGGGGAAAAAAATAAAAAAATATAAAAGAGTATATAGACACGTGACAACACGCGATATTTGCGGTCCATCCAGCCAGGCGGACTCAAAATCACCCTACAAAAAAAGTCGGGTTTTATTATGACCTACTTAAATCCGTCTTTGAAGTCCGCTGTTTACACAGTGTCTCATTCGCATATAAATACCGCCCACAAAACTTCGCCTCTAAGCGTTTTTTTTGTTTTTTCCTCGGCGATTCCATTCTTTTTCTCGCGTTAATTTTTCTCGTAAAATCATTGAGAAATTGTTCTTCATCTTCCTCTATTCCCGAGTCTCGTAAACGCTAGCTTCTTCTTCGATTTCGCTGCTCTCGTCTGAAGATCGGTATAAGTTTTCTTCTTTAATCTCAGAATAATACGTTTTTTTCCTCTTCGATTATTTTTTGGAAGATTTTTGACCGATTTCGATTGAATCGATAAAGTTCGTTTGAGTTTGGTATTTTTTTTATGACGAAAAGTTGAAAGAAGAGGTGATTTGTGGAAAACTTGAAATCCAAAGGGACATATTAGGAGTATTCATTATTAGGTTTGTGCCGAAGAATTTTGTGATTTTAGGGATTGCTAAATCAATATGAAGGACTTTTCTTGGTAGCTAAAGAATTCGCCGATCTTCATATAGTGTAAAGTAGAACTTTTTGTTTTATTTTGTTTTATTTAAATTTCGTTCAGGCTGCATGGTGTTTATTGAATCTTATGACGTGAAGTTTTGGGAAAGATTTAAATTTAATTGAATTATATGTTGTGGTGCCGATTTCTTGTAGTTCTTATTCTTTTCTTTTGTTGAATTTCTATGCTTGTTTTCTGCAGATGGCTGCTAAACCGCTTACAACCGAGGCGATTGCTCTTACAGAGAAGAAAATGGACATGACATTAGGTTTGCTTCTAATCTATTTTTTTCTTTTTATTTTTTGCACTTTTGTGATGATGTGTGTTTAATTCTCCCTGTTTATTTCTCCGTGTTAATGTAGATGACATCATTAGAATGTCGAAAAATAACGGCACTAAAGCTAAGAAGCAGCATAGGGTACCGGTAAGAGCTCTACTGTTCTGTTATTTCTGCGCTTTTGTGGTGACCCATATTGTTGTATTAATGTGATGTTTGCTTGGTGTCTCGTTATATTCATTTTCTCTCTCGTCCCCGCAGAATAAAAGTCAGAGCTTTTTGAAAACTGCTGGTCAAGAGAAATCAGCAAAGGTGCGGCGATATATGGACTCAAGATCTTCGGTTAGACAGGTAAGAAAAAAGGTCAAGGTGTTTGATGGATTGAAGTTCTAAATCGTATATTCCTCATGCACACAGTATGATGTGAAGCGTTTGTTTTAATTTATTTGTTGGAATCAGGGGTTTCTAGCTCAAAGAAGGTCAAGTTTTAAGGGGAACCAATTCCCTTTGGCAACTGAGGTTGCACGAAAGGCTGCAAATGCCCCATTTCGCAATAGAGCTTTTCCCCATAACCAGGTGGCTAATTGGAAACCAAGGTACTTATACTGCTGATTAGGTGTATTCCCATGTTTTCGATAAGTAGTCTTGATTGTAAAGTGTGAGGATATTATGATTATGATGTTAAGTCATTATTGGCACTTGATGGGAGTGTCTATTTAAAATTATTGCAGGTAAATATTGGTCCTTCAACATTATTGTTGGCATCTGACATATGCTTGAGATTGAAGCATTTTTCAACTGGATTAAGAACTTCTGCATATTAGTTGTTTATTGGGCAAGCAGCCAATTTGGGTGTGTTTCCAAGGGTTGACTGTTTCCGTAATTGGCCTTGAGAATTGAATTCCTGCATCATAAACTTCTTGTTTGGAAATTCCATATGTTGAGCAGTGCATCTCTTTTGATTGCTGAAATTCATCCTAAAAAGGGGGGTTGTGTGGTGTTTGGTTTATATGTCAAAGCAATGGATTACAAGTATTGGACAAGGGTTTTGAAGGAGATACTTTTGGTTGTACATGAACCATTAACTGCATTTAAATACTCGAATTATTTTGCACATTTTATGGAAAGAAGCCAGCTTATGTGATCTGGATTCTTGAACCTTGTGCGCTTTGCCCTGCTCTTTTGCTTGATAAGCAAAAGTTCTTTTCGCATCTTGCTATGTTGACTGGGTGGTACTGTAGATTCCTTGATGGGCATCGTTGTTGTGATGTTACCCACGTGCAGCTTTTTCTCCTGGCTGCTCTATACTAGACTTGCTACTATTGTCTGCCTTATGAGCTGTTAGAGAACTTTTCCTGGGTGCAATTCTGTTCGTTTTGCATTTTAGTAATTATTTCCTCGATTGGCCTTCTAGATACTTGCTGATGATAGATGTGTGCAAGAAGATAATGATGCAGGGTGCTTGTGATTTGCCAACTTAATGCTATAACTTTAGGAGACTCGTGGAGACTTCCCGGCCTTTTTGTAATTTACTTTAAAGACACTTTGTCTTCCATCTGAATTTCTTGATCCTAGTTACCTGCTTCGCGGATGATTGGATTTCTTTTTCCTGCTTTAAGGCATTGAGGGATAGAATTTATATGGATACTTTCTAACCTCTATGGTTGATTGGATTTGTTTTCCCTGCTTTAAGCATTAAGGGATAAAACTCATATGGATAATTTTCATTTGTTAATTTTTTACCCTCGACATAGCAAGAGGGAGAATTTGTGTTGGAACATGTTGTATTGAAGAGTAGCTTTGATCATCACAATTTTCAGCAGTTCCTTTATGGGTGGCAGTTCTATTGGGCAAATATTAGTGAGATAAAGTTGGAAACTTAACCTAACGATTCCTACTTTCCTACAGAAGCTTATGTGGCTTCTTTGCATGCGCATTTGTTATGTTTCAGTCTGGTGGTTGTTGCTTTGGAAGAGGTCCCCCAAGTATGTTGCTTTGGAGGGAGGGAGAGAGAGAGATAGAGGAGTCATTGGGGTGGTTGTTTTCCCGGTTTTAATGCTGTGTGGAGCGTCTTTAATTTTGACCGGAGCATAATGTTGCTAGGATTGTGCTCGGGAATTTGTTTGTTATTGGAAAGAGCTTTTGCTGGGGCATGAAGAACCCTACGGCTGACGGATCTTCATTTTTCCTAACCTGTTTAATCTTGCAATGGTTTGTATAAATTCTCTGTTAGTTGGATACTGATAGATGTCATGACAGTAAGGTGCTCCACTCTCAGCCATGTGTACTTGTGGTCCTATGACGATTCTACGTGTTGCTGCCAGCATCTGAATAATGATTCTTTCTTCCTAGGTGTTAATTCACGGAAGTACATCGCTTTTCATTTCTTCAACCACTTATTTTCTTTTCCATTTGATGCAGGGTTGGTGCTCCACCTGTTCAAAGAAGGCCTGGAAATGGAAGGTTTGCAGCCAAGGTATGTTACAATTCTCTGCTTGTGACTTTTTTCTTATAATGGATTTTGTCCTCCATACACTTCTTCAAGTGAGATCAGAGTGCCTGCTGCTATCATAGACAATATGAAATTGGCACCCAATAGAGTGTTGGTTGTCTGCAATTATGCTTTTTGCCTGTGTTGTTCTAGTTTTTGCACATCCTAGTTGGATTCAGGCATTCCAATGGTGGCAGAAAATATTATTTGTTAGCATATTCCTTTGTCAGCCTTTTAATTTGCTGATCCGGAAGCTATGTTGATGTGTGTTTTTACATTGTTTTTATTTGGCATGCAGCCTCCACAACCACCACAGCAGCTGCCTCATCAAGGGAATACCGAGGTGCCTAAACAGAGGCCCCAAACGCTGGATTCACTGTTTGCAAACTTGAAAGAGGAGAGGATGAGGATTCTTTCGCGCAAGAGCAACGCTGTACAGCAAGTACAACGCAACCTTGGGAGTGGACTGCAAAGGCCTCCGTGGAGAAGAGGTCGCTTTGGCAATTAATTTCTAGACCATCAGCGTTCCCCTGTTCGATTGGAATTTCTTTTGTGTTGCCTCATGTGACGATGGAGCTCGTGTTGGTGTTCTGTTCTTGAAAACCTGGTTGGTTGGTTGCAATTTGGCTAGCTGTTTGGCTACAAGCGAAATACTGTGGGGTTCTTTACCTTGAATCCTTGATATTTGTTGTTTCCATTTTCTTAGGATTTGGATGTGGCAACTTCTTGTGATCCTTCTTTTTTTTCCTTCTGTTCTTGTGATGTGTAAATAGTTCTGTGTACCTCTAATGGATTCATGCGTTCTCAACCCTTTTTTTGTCGTTTTCTGTTTCAAGATGTGTTCTTTTCTAGCGGCCCTGGTCTGTTGTCTAGGATTCTGTAAGAATAAAAATATTGGTGGGGATGGAATTTTAGCGGATTTATACGCAACTCTAGAATTTCATCGTAAAATTTTGCTGGCAATCTTCTTTGCCCTCTCAATTGCAGTCTTTGCTAATTGAAATATGTACATTACAAAAAGAAAAAAAGAAAAAAAGAAAAAAAGAAAAAAAGAAAAGGTAAACGGCATATGATAACTATTAGAAATTGCACAACTCTGTCCGGATCCATCCACCGCATTTGTGGTCAGCGGCAGGGCTAGGTGGGGTGATCGGCGCTGACGCCATAAATCATTCTTTAAAAATTAAAGTTTGACGCGTTATATTTTGTATCTTTCATATTTTGTCTCTGTTAAGATTTAATTTTTTTGTGTATACTCACGTTGATTTTAAAGCATTTTTAAAGCAAATGTGATAATGTTGTGTCAATGTCAAGTATTAACATTTGAGTGTAAAAAATATTCTCTAATATAACGCGAGGTAAATTTGTTGTATGATAAACTAAGTAGCTTTTTATATCCTCAAAAAATAAGGTATAAAAATGAAAAAACTCTAGTGAGAATATCTTCATCGTTAGGGCATGTTTATAAACATTATGAATGACCAAAATCCTATCAAAATAAAAAAGATGCAAAACAAATATATATTTTATATATTTCTAGGGTATTTCGGAGCATTGGTTCAAACAAAGAGTTTCAACCAATTTGGGTTAAAACTACAGTAGTATGTGAGAGCTTTACATTATACATCCTTTTTTCTTGACATTATAGCATATGAGAGTTTTATAATATAGCAATAAAAAATTTTGGTTAAAATGAGAATGTTAAACACCCAATAAAGATCAAACATCTCATGAAAAATCCTATCGGTAGGCAGTAGGGTATTTTTCATGACATGAAACTTCCAATATGTATCTAGTAATTCTTGAAAACTATTGTGATGTAATTTTTATGTCATTTATTCTCAAAAAAAGTGTATGCCACCACCTCACTAAAGTGAAAGGCTAACTCTGCCACTGTTTGTCGTTTGCAATGGCATGTTTACTTGTGAAATCGAGAAATTTTATGCTTAGCCAAAATACGATATTAACAAAGTGTTTGGCAAAGTTAGTTAGAACTAACTTTTTGGTTAGGATATAGTAAAGCTCTCACATGCTACATTAAATAGCAAAAAGTTTTACAGTGTAAAGCTTTTACGTGTTATAGTATTTTAAAACTAAAAAGTTGGTTTTGTCAAACACCTATTAAAATGATACGTCGTTTTTAATAATACTACGAAGTAAACGAGACTTTCTGCGACATACGACATATCGTTGGTATATATGACACCAGACGCTGAAATGCAATTGGCCTCTTAATATTGAAAACGGAAAAACTGTCCCGTTAAGATAAAAAACAACAAAACCGTCGACAGTGAATTGTAAATGAAAACAACAGGACACTTTTTGGGACTTGAAAAGACAGCAAGATATACATATATATATATATATTTTATCGAAATGTGGTTTTCTACGTGAGTGTACAAACAACAGCAATATATGTACATACAACTGCAGGAGAAACAACATTTCATTCGTAAGAATCTAAACGATAAGCCCGTAATGTCTTCGTTATCTTGAGACACAAAACATTAGTTAAATAAGTTAAGAACACGGCCACTACCGCCACGGGGGTGTAGCTCATATGGTAGAGCGCTCGCTTCGCATGCGAGAGGCACGGGGTTCGATTCCCCGCACCTCCAAAATTTCTCCAATATTTTTTCCTCGCTACCATTTTAAGTAAGTTTGACTTTTTGAATCCCATCAACGGTTCACAATAGCCACTTAATTTTACTTACGGTATACGATCATGCACGTGAACCTACCTCTTGTTTGCCTTTGTCCCCGACCAGCAACCACCGACGACCTTACATTCCTCATCTTTATCTCAACCCTCTCACTCACAAAACCACCATTTCCTAAAAAGCTTCTATCCTTCCTTCCTCTCGCGAAACGTTTCGAAATCATTTTCAGAAACGAAACGGAAATGTTGAGCCATTATCAATGGCCGTCCCGTCTCTCCCACTCCCACCCGCCTCTGCTTCTCCCCCTATCCATTCCAAGCTACTCGACGAGCAGCCAAACTGTTATGTTCAAGACCCTGACTTTCAATCTACCGAAGTGTTCGAGGACCAGAGCTTCTCTTGGCGAGAGCGAAAGCTCCTCCTCCTCCTCCTCCGGCGTCGCCGAGAATCCGGTGGTGTCGGAGCTCTTGGACGCCGAGCTGATGAACCACGTGTCGGCGGCTAAAGACGCCGAGGAAGCACTCCACGTGATCTCCGAAAGGTCTGAGAGAAATGGCGGCGTTGTTGGAACTTCTGACGGCCAGATGATCATCTCCGCCGCGCTCGACCGGAACAATCCCGAATTGGCTCTCTCTGTTTTCTACGCAATGCGGGCCAGTTTTGATCAAGGTTTTGTTAGTGACAGAAGAAAAATGCAGTTCTATATTTTGATTTCTTGGTGCTTGATTAAATGTTCTTATTTATCACTGAATTTAGGTTGTTGATTACTATTAGAATGCTTAAGATCAGTAATCTAACATGGTACCGAACTGCTCGGAGTTACTGTAATTGCAGTCTTTAAAATTTGTCGTCCGTTGTTGGGTCTTTTATATGTTTCGGGTCAATAATTACGTATGCTCGTGTCGGGGGAAGTATTAGAATATGAATTATGGTTAGCACTTTTAATAACAACTTATAGGGTGTTTGGGAGAGTGGTTTGAGCTCTAAAGTTTAAGCCACAAATAATGTAAAACTTTCATGTGCTATGGTGTGAAATACAAGTATGCAACAGAGTAAAGCTCTTACATGTTATGATGTAAAGTTTAAACCCTAGAGTTGAAACCCTTCACCCACACACCCTCTTAAACTTTTGTGATAATCGGAAACTAACAATCACATATCAGGGGTGCCTCAAACTGGCTCTTTAGTTGAGAGATGGAAGTGGTCTAGACCAGACGTTCGTGTTTACACATCGATAGTTCAGGGTCTAGCGGCTTCACTAAGAGTTTCTGATGCTCTTAGAATTATCAACATCATTTGTCATGTCGGAGTTTCTCCTGCTGAGGAGGTAAAAAAATTTTTTTTCCTTTTTTTCACCTTTACATGATGTATATTTGTCACTGTATTTTCATCATGCTAAATTGAACTTTACGATCCTGACTCCCTAAACAGGTAGTCAGGAAATGGAGGCTTAAAAAATCATTGGTGTGTTTGTAATTTCATCAGTGTTTTGCAGGTCCCTTTCGGCAAGGTTGTGAGATGTCCAAATTGCGTGTTAGCTATTGGGGTAGCGCAACCTCAGCAGGGCATTCAGGTATTCATGACCAAGACTTCTTATTAATCTAAAGTTAGATTCTTTGTAGAAAACAATTGTTACGTGTGCCATAAATGTGATGTAATATGCACCGAAGTGGGAATGTGGACTGGAAAATTAATTGGCTCTCCTGGAATTGAGGATCAAGATGTGAACTTGTGCCTTCTGTTATTCATTAAAAAACAATCCCGGGAAGTAAATACAAGTCTAAGCTTATAGTTCATAAGTTCTTTTCTTCTTATTTTCATCTTTGGAAGTTCTTAACAATTTTGATTCCCTGTCATCTTCATGGTGCTTTTCTTGATTGCTTAAGTGAGTCTTCAGAGACATTTGAGGATTGGACTCAGTTGTTTCTTAAACTTAGATAAAATGATTTCGATTTATATGTACTTAATCTAATGGTTCTTAGTAATTTTCCGTCTTGCTTTTGCAGATAGTATCTTGTTCGAAGTGCCGCTATCAGTACGAACTTGTTTCTGGAAACATAGTTAGCATTGCATCGGAAGAAATCAGGTTGGACAGCTTCATATTCTTTTGTTGACTAGAAGCTAATTCTTAGAGTATCTATGCGGTTTGTTTACTATTACGTTAGAGTGAGTGTTTCAGTACATACATGCTATGGTTCTAATTACACGGAATCACAGTAGTGAGTGCCAAATCATATATACAAGTATAATCTTGGAAATAAATATCGGAAGTTGTAAAATTCATTTCTCTGTTGATGGCACAATGTACTTGTGTGTGGTGTTGATCCTGGGATATTGGCCTTTTCTAAGGATCTCCTCGTGCCGAACGCAGCATGGATGTTCCAGCATGGAAAAGGGGGCTAAGATTCCTGCAAATTAACAAGCAAAGCATTCCTGCTGCTGTTCACTCCATTGTGGTATATATTTGCTCGTGATAAATTCCTATTATTTCTTTCATTAAGGACAAGTTTGATACGCTGTATTATATTGCATTAAATTACATTGTATTGTATTGTATTATATACAGAAAATACAATGCAATACAATACAATATGGTATGTCAAACAAGCCATAAAAGGCAATCTTAAACCTAATATTTTGCATGTAATAAAATATTTTCTTGTTGGACCTTTTGGAAAAAGTTTTATCTATCCACTAAACTTGGATTATGTCACTATTTTGGATTAGTTTTTAATGAGAGTAATTATAATTCCTGAAAAATGATGTTGTTTGCTTCCTCTAAGTGATATTTTTAATCACTTTTGTACCCTTCCTTATTGTTAGGTTCAAACCCCTTCTGGCGTGGCACGTACGCACCGATTTGCAACTGAAACAGTCGATCTCCCAGCGCAAGAAGGAGAAAGAGTGACCATTGCTTCAGCAGCTCCATCAAATGTTTATAGAGAAATAGGTCCTTTCAAATTCAGTCCCAAGGCCCCAAATTTCTATCCTGGAGAGCCTATCTGCTTGACGAACCATGAAGATGACAGGGAATCAAAATTGTTAAGAGCCCCAGCAAAAGATGGAGGCTCATTTTTAACTAACCCCTCAACTCTCATTCCGCTTGTTGCTGTGCTAGCCACTGGAGATGCTGCCTCTGGAGTTATAGATCCCAGCCTTCCGCAATTCCTATCGGTTGCTGCATTAGCATCTCTTGCTGTTGGAGCTACTTTGAACACATTGGTTTTTCCCCAGTTGAGTATGGTAAGCGTTTAAGGGCTTGTACTGTATGGTAATTTGCAGATGCAGATTCTCACAAATACTACAAAAAACATTCTCATTTGGTTGCTTCTTTGGATGTTAGCTTCCTCAAAGGTCAGTGGAAACAATAGCTATCAAGCAGCAACTTTTATCTCAATATGACGTTCTCCAGTCCCGTATCAAAGGCCTGAAAGATGCTGCTGAGAAGGAGGTAAGTTGTGACAGTCTATGATCAAGGCACTAAGGTGTGTTTACATGAAAAGAAAAGAAAAAGGAGTAGTGTTTCCCTTTCCTATGTTTAATTACAAATATTTGGTGGACTGTACACAATAATACAAAATAGGAAAATAAGTAAAGGGAATGTCAACTCTCACACTTTTTAGTAATGACTACAGATTAACTAGAATAAAGTTCAAATTTACTTATATACTCTTACTAAGTTCACATATTTGTTAGCCAATTATTTTTTAATTATGTAAAAGAACATTTGAATATTACATTCGTAATATTCCTATTCCTAAGTTTATAGACACCAGAAAGGGAATCAATGATTTCCATTCTTATTCCTTTATATTCTTATTCCTTTATTTTCTTTTCCACAAACCCAATGCCTCTACCGTTGTGTTCCATTACGGCTTTGTAAACATGCCCTAAGACCAGCGAGGTGGAATATTGACACAACCGTTACTTCTGTAGGTTTGGATGTTGGCTCGAATGTGCCAACTTGAGAACAAAATTTTTGCCGTGGGAGAGCCTTCTTACCGGTGAACTTTCTAATATTGATGCTTTTTATTTCTTCTATAAATATGATCACTGAAGCTAAAACCTTCGTTTTAGTTGACTTTTCAAAGTTTTCTGTTAACTATAGTGCTCGAAGGAACAGAGTCAAAAGAGTTAGAGAAGGGCTGGAAAATTCCCTCAAGGGACGGATTGAGCTGATTGAAAGCTATGCAAGAGTATGTTTTTATTATAGAAAGCACTACTTAGCATTAGCTAGCGCACAAGTAAAGAAAAATAAATACGACATGCACCCAATGTCTTTTGCTAAATAGGCATCCAACTAATATGGTAATGTCATCCATTTCAGATTTCATCTATGATTGAAATTGAGGTAGAAATGGACTCTGACGTTCTTGCTGCCGAAGCAGCAAGCAATGCGGTATGCATCGCTTTCACATTACTATCCATTCACCTTCATGCCTCATAGTTTCTAATAATATGATTTTCACTTGCAGGAGAGTATTGCCGAACAAATACAGCAGATAATGGAGCTAGAAAATCTTGAAGAGGCATGCGCTTCTTACTTTGGATGCATTTTTCATGACATGCAAAATAAAACTTACAGAAACAGAATTTTTTTTCTTTTTTTTTACCCTTTAAGGTACTTCTTTAAGTTTTTGTTCCAACGCATTGAAATTATGTTTATCCGAGTCAATCCTTTTCATCTTTACAGAGATGGAAACTACAAGCGGAAGCGAACGACGAGGCAGAAAGGCTTCTTAGTTCCCAACCTATATCAACAGAACAAGTGTAGAATCCAATCTCCTTTGTAATCATACTTGGCCTCCAATCCGGTGACCTTTTCGGTTGGATCAGTGAAAGAGCAAGCAAAAATTCCACTTACATTTGTACCAAGCAACACTCAATGTTGCTTTGAGGATCACCACGACACCTTTAGATTTTATAAAAAGCCACTTTCATGCATGGTGTTGAGAAAGGAAAACGGATACGTATTAGATTAGTTGCTTGTTCATCTCTGAGCCATAATGTCCCTCTCGACACTGGCTCTGAGTAATTGAGAATTTGGAGTACAGAGGGATTCTTGCGTAAATTTGGGCAACAGTTACAAATGTTTAGAGATATCATTTTTGCTTTGTTGTAACCAAGAATTCAAGTCTCTATACAAAACAAGAAGCTGTGCATATTCTGTCAAATGTGAATGTTTGTGATTCAAATGAAATACCCCATACCAAAGTTTTTGAATTGTTCCCTTTTCTCTCAACCTCAACATGAAGCAAATGATAGAATCGAATATCAGAGATGAAACCTTGGCTTGGTAAATTTAAGTGGGCCTAGGTTGTAATAGGACTCCGAGTCACAATGCATGATCATTTACTGAGGTGCTCCCGCTGGCTGTTGGAATGACGCGAGTGCACCCTGTCCTTGATTTTGAAAGATGAAGGGCCAAAAGACTCCGAGTCACCATGCATGATCATTTACTGAAGTGCTCCCACTGGCTGTTGGAACGACGTGAGTGCAGCCTGTCCTTGTTTTTGAAAGATGAAGGGCCAAAAGTTCAAATCCCCCTCCTCAATGGGGGAAAAAATGAATCACATCGAGAAGTCCTACATTTCTGCATAGGGTTTCTGTTGATAAAACCTAGCAATTTAGCAAGACTCCATAACTATACATTCTGAAATTTCTTTTCCTCTATGCGTCGCAGCTTACAAAATTGTCATCGCTTGAATCTACAAATGCTTAACTCAACTTGGCCTCGATTCCAAAAGATAGATGATGAACATCTCCTGTAAGAGATGTGAGAATGCAGCTCTACGAAGCAGTCTCATATTCCTATACTAAATACGAGGACATAAGATTCCAACTAATTTTCATATGGGAAGGAATCCGTGCCACAAATCTAAGGAGATCTGGTTTTGATTCTAGTGTGGGGTCCTGGCTCTCTGATTTTTTATCCAAAACCCTAAGGAATTTAGCAATGTTGGGAACTACAAGCTCTCTACAGTGTAAATGCAACAAGGGCACCTTTGACATAACACTTCCCTTCTGAACATCCAGACCTTCCGGCCTACGCAGCTTGTATGGTTTCCCAGTTGTCGGCTCTATGTTCACTTGAGGCATCTGTTTCCATCGTTTGTGCACAAACCACCCATATTTATAATCACCCACGATTGGTGTGCCAAGAGCTTCAGCACAATGGACACGGAGCTTTACAAAGATACAAAGAACAAAACCAGACAACGCTTCAGATTTAATTACTCAGAAGTGAGAAGAAAATAAATCACAAAAATTTGTCTAAGCTTAGGAAATTTTAGTTATAATGTGCCCATTTGGTAGTGATTTCAAAATGGTTTTGTTTTGAAAAATGAGAATTTGTAGGGAATTGTGCAAAGAGTTTTTCAAATTTTTGCCTTTAAAGTTGTGCAAAAACATTTCCAAAAACATTTGAAAACAATACCAAAACATGTTCGGCTCGAACATATGGTTTCACCACAACAGCGAACATATGGTTTCACCACAACAGCATATCTTTGACTTCCCCATTCAATTGGTACTCTCAGAACATCTTCATAACAATACCAAAAAAATTTGAACTCCTTCTCTAACTTGCTTTCCCGTTGTTTCTCATTCCCCTCCATGCACATTACTCATAACTTATGTAGGAAGTCCATTTACATGCACTCGTATTACTTTGGAAAAATTCAGTCAGATAAAAAAGACCATGGATCGCCATGGCTAAATGGGCAATAAGTAATGAATACTGCAGATATTAATCAA
>CAMOHE010028205.1:23019-115847 GCA_946598075.1 Artocarpus hirsutus | reverse complement strand
AAATAAATCACAAAAATTTGTCTAAGCTTAGGAAATTTTAGTTATAATGTGCCCATTTGGTAGTGATTTCAAAATGGTTTTGTTTTGAAAATGAGAATTTGTAGGGAATTGTGCAAAGAGTTTTTGAAATTTTTGCCTTTAAAGTTGTGCAAAAACATTTCCAAAAACATTTGAAAACAATACCAAAACATGTTCGGCTCGAACATATGGTTTCACCACAACAGCATATCTTTGACTTCCCCATTCAATTGGTACTCTCAGAACATCTTCATAACAGTACCAAAAAAATTTGAACTCCTTCCCTAACTTGCTTTCCCGTTGTTTCTCATTCCCCTCCATGCACATTACTCATAACTTATGTAGGAAGTCCATTTACATGCACTCGTATTACTTTGGAAAAATTCAGTCAGATAAAAAAGACCATGGATCGCCATGGCTAAATGGGCAATAAGTAATGAATACTGCAGATATTAATCAAGAGAAGAAAGCTCTTAGACTCCAATCAAGAAAAATCTATCAGAAAACTTGACCATGTCAATTGCAAGCGTGATGCAGAACACTACCTCTTCTACAACACATGAGATAGAGAGGGGGAGAGCAGACAAGTTAATTACTTTACCTGATGCTTCCGATTAGTGAGTGGACGCAGCTCAAGCCAGGAGCATCCATTTATCATTGGACCGAGCACGCGATATTCAGTTATTGCTTCTTGAGAAGCTTGAAAACCTGTTTGATGTGCTAATATGACCCTCTCCGTTTTACCATCATTAAGAAGCACCTGCAATCAACAACTATACAGTCACATATTTGTTCAAAGTTTCGCTGAACAATTGAAAGCGGTTGGGAACCTTTGTAAGAGGAACACATATAACGCCTTCCTTTTCCTTAGGAGAGCCTATAACCAGTGCCCAGTATTTCTGATATTTTGCTTCACATGCATCATTCCAAGCCTAGAATTACCCAATAAGCATATTAGTCCTCCTTAAACTAAAAGCAATCAACTAAATTGTGTCACACACGTTTAAAAATGACATTGCCCTTTGCAAGAAGTCCAGATACCTTACACGATGAATTCATTCTGGTGTTGCTGAATAGCCACTCGAGATGGCTTAGGCTTTCTTTTGTCCGACCCATTAAGAGGAGGCCACTGCTCTCTCTATCAAGACGATGGACCTAATTTTATTTTTTTGTTTTTTAAGTCACGTGAGATAATGAGAACAAAATGACTTGGCAAAGTGTATTGGATAATGAAGTCAGTTCAAAGCATCCCAGAAGTCCAAGACAAAATAATCGAATTGTTCAGAAAGAAATATTCTAAAAGAGCATAATTTTTTTAAATATCCTTCTAAAATTTCATTTTATAGAAATCAACCAAAAAAAAAAACACCGACCAACTTAGGTCCTTCACTGTAGTCGTAACTTAAGGCTGCCGCAGCCAAAGCATCCATACTGTTATGAACCGGAAGATGTCCCTGATAAGAAATCCAAAGTTCAAACAAACAGTCCAACACTGGACAGCTGCAAAAAAAGACGATTTCATAGCTTCTAACCTTGACAGGCAATTTTGGAGGCTTGTTCAAAACAAGTATAGCAGAGTCCTGAGAAGGGAAAATAAAAATAAAACATTTAAATATGCCAACACTTCATAAAAATGGCAAAAAGCAGTCAGCTAAGAAGACATGCCTTGTAGTGCACAAGCCTTTGCAAGTAGGCTATCTCATCAGCATTTGGGTGTAGCGTCCCGCTTGGTATAACATCAAATCTCTTGGAAATCCTGCTCTCTGCAATTGAAACTGGTACATATATTCTGGCCCCTTCATCCATGACCTCATTGGGCTGTATCTGTAGTTCATATCTGTATTATTGTAGGTCAATTAAACTCAAATGGAAATTTCAAACCAAAGCGGGACAATTTACTAACATTAACTAGTACCTTTCTCATGGGTCTCATTCTCCCTTCCCTTCCAATCAAGGGGTCACCAAAGTTTGAGCACTGCATTTGGACCTAACATAAAATAAAATAGGAGAAACTAAATACGCAATCCAGACTTTAATGTAATATGAAAAATGGGATATGTGTGCTTAATTATGATCATTAGAGATTCTAGATCATTTAAATTTACCTTTATATTTCAAAGTCCACTTTTTTGGGCGGAGAATTCAAACTCTAAAGTCTAATTACCACATTTTATGATCTAGAGTCTGTTAAGTAATGGAGCCCAACTATTGTCCTCAACACGCATCTCGACCTTTTAACACTTGTAATTTCAGTTGCCAAAGTTTTCTTTATATTGAGGGGAGGGCTATCTTCAGGATTAAGGAGGTCAAAAAGAAATATTGTGTGATTTTTCTTGTAATCTTCTTCTTCGTCACAGTAAATTGCTTGCTGCAATTTATAAGGTGTGAGCCACGATAAATCTTGTGTTTATTCTCGTTTGTCTTCATTATATTGCTTTAGTAGTAAAGAATTAGAGGGTCTAATACTAATGGCTTGGTCACATTTACAGATAATTAAAATTTCCCTCTACTAGTAACAGTATTTCTCCACCGATATGCATCAAATTCACAACAGTCATCCTAAAACCTTAACTGGGAAAACAAAAAACAGCCCATCAAAATCCCATATCTTTAATTATTAAAAAAAATGAACTTTGTGGAGAAATTACAAAGTGAGATTGAAGAAACACTATATGCATCAAATTCACAACACTCATCCTAAAACCTGAATTGAGAAAACAAAACACATACCGGGAAAACAAAAGACAGCCCCATCAAAATCCTATCTTTCATTAAAAAAAAAAAAAAAAAAAGAACTTTGTTGAGAAATTACAAAGTGGGGTTTTGAAGAAACACTCACAAGACCCTTGTTGAAGTGAGATTGAATAACTTTATCATGGACCTCCTCGAAGTAATACTTCACCCAACTAATGGCGGTGACACGTGCCGAGTCCTTTCCCGGCAAAGGGAGTCCCGGGAACGGAGGCAGAGAAAGGAGCTGTCTGGGCTTTGGGCCCTCCTTTGGGCCGCCCAGTTGGGCCACGTTGTTGGAGACTCTGATCACCGGCCCGGCCTCAGCTGCCGACGGAGGTCGGATCCTGGAATACTGTCGGGTTAAAATCCAGAGGCATCGATTACGGCTTGTTCTCCACATTTCTTCTAGATGTGAACTGAAGATAGAGCTGTTGAGTGGGATTTTCTCTTGTCTGCTTTTAATCTCTTCGACTTGTTCTTAGACAACCAAGTTCAGGCCTTTCTTGAGCTCTTCAATGGCGGAAGCAACAGAAGCCGTACGACTTGACGGCGACGAAGCAGAGCCGGGCAGTGGAGATAATGAACTTAATGGGCTCACTTTGGGCCTGTTGTTACCAGCCCTTTTATGCTACCCTTGCACATGCAGCCAGATGATTACAAACAAACAACAATACATGATAAATTATTGTTGTGATAAATTTTTAGAATGTCTTTAAAAGGTATTAAATGACATAGTAGTGATTTCAATAATGTCATATTTTTGTACTATAATTATCTAGAATATTTTTAAAATGTATTTAATAACATGGTAGTTATTTTGATAATATCATATTTGGTACAATATAATTAATTAGTAATTATTTTAATAATATCACTTTAAGACATTTGTAGAATATTTACAAACTACAATTATATTTTAATTTAATAAACATAATTCGATCATTTATTTCATTAATATTATAATTACTTTTTTAAGGGGGATAACTCTTTTTTCCTTTAAACGATTTGAAAGCATGTTTTATTAATGTAACTCTTCTAAATACATTTTTGTAATGTGTTAAAAAAATGACCCCTTTAAGCATTATTTAAGGTCCGTTTGGTTTGGGAGTTTTAATTAGAGGATTTGAACTAATTATTTGAATTGTACTACAAACTTATGATTGGATATGAGGAGAAACTATCAATTTAAACAGAGGATAAAATCTGAATATCTTTTTGGATAGATATTAAAAATAGTTATCTAAACACTTTAGGATATTCTAATTAATCTCCAAAACCTCAATGTCTAAGGCATCATTATGATAGGGTATATGGTATGTGGGCTAGGATATGTTCCTCTCTTTGATTTGACTACATATAAGAATAAAACAAAAAGGTTGACATTTTAAATTTCTAAAGTTTTTGTGAGAGTAAAAGAAACGTAAAGAAATAAGACACTATTCAATATAGGATCAAATAAGCCAATGCTTTTTTTTTTTTTTTTGTATGTGAGGGGAGGATGGAGCGTAGATTCAAAATTAAAACTTTAGAGACAATAGATTTTTTTTAAAAAAAAATGTAAAAACTTCAATTAAAAATTTTTAAGCAACAATTCTAAGGAAAAGTTGTATTAAAATAACATTTTTGGCCAAAAGTCAAGGGTGTCCCTTGGGTTGGGGACACCTAGCCCTAAAGTGCTCCGTCCCTGATGAAATGTAATGAGAGATGAAATCTTAAGATATCTTTGTTTCATGCATTCTTTGAATTCAATGAACTTAAATTTGGATTCAAGTATCAAGAATCTTTCGGATACGTATTTGCTTCCCCCAAAATCCGAATCATTTTAGTATCAAGAATCCAAGTTTTCAGAGTTCTCATCCCCCCTTAAACTTTTGATACTAGGATATCTTTGTTACAGTAAAAACTAAAATTCTCTCTCTTATGTTTTAGTATCAAGAATCATTTTAGTATCCCTTAAACTAAAATCCGAATCATTTTAGTATCAAGAATCCAAGTTTTTAGAGTTTTCATCCCCCCTTAAACTTTTGATTCTCGGATATCTTAGTTACAGTAAAAACTAAAATTCTCTCTCTTGTGTTTTAGGAAAAAATCATAACTTCTTCATTTGATATCCAATTGAGATGATTCTTTTTTCACTGTGTTTCTAATGAAGGGAGAAATAAATCAAGATCTATATTGCATATTTTTTAAGATCATTAACATTAAGATTTTATTAGATTTATTAATAAATCAAAAACTATCTTCACTACTTCTCCAAACACAAATTCTAATTTTATTCCATACTCAGATTAAAACATAAATGCACATCAAACGTCAATTCAAATAACAATTCAAATTACTAACTCAAATTCTAATTCAAATCACACTAACTCAAATTAAATCACTAATTTGAATTCATTTACTAAACAGACCCTTATTTTCTCATTCAAACTCAATCAAATGTAAAAGTTTATTTGAAACAATTTCGAATTTTAATCTACCAAACGACCATTTGAATAGGCCCCACAATCCAAATAGCATTCGTCTTGATCCATGAAACAACTCGCTCTTAATAAACGTTCTAAATTTTGTTAAATGACCACTTTCAAAAATGTTCACTTGCTAATTGAATAATGGTCACCATTAATTAACTTGGTAGTCTATCATTGATTGACTAGTATCAGACATTGATTAAACATCGTCAAATAATTATTTACACATCAATAGTGATCGATAATTTGTAAATAATAAATTTGTTGAATTATCACTTTCTAATTTACCCTAAAATATATTTGGCAACGCAGTTAGAACGACTTGAGAGCTTATAATATAGCATAATTTTTGTTTACGTTGTAGTATGTAGGAACTGTACACTGTAGTAGTTGAAATTATATAGTTTGAATGATGTTGTCAAACGAAGCAACTTAAATCTTAAAAGATACTTCTTCTACTTATGACCACCACTACCTCAACCCCTCCCATAGTCGTAAAAGCATTGTCGTTGACATCTAGAAAAGTGTTGTCAGTTGGAACAACCATGCAACCTCATGATGAGACCACTAACCATGGCATGTAATGACCTATCTTTTCGAGCCGTTACTTAGTTTTCTTAAACCTCATTTATTGAACTTATTCTTATTTCTTAAACCTCATTTATTAAACTTATTCTTACTTACTAGTAAGAAAATATTAAGTAATTTTTTTTTTTAAACATGCTTGAAGCTATTGCAACATCTAATGCAATGTAAACTGAAACATAAGCACCAAATTCAACTTGTAGTCAATTAAAACATTTCATAAAGAAATATTTTATAAAATGTTTTCCATATGACATTTCCTATAAGACATTTAAACATTTACTTTCCAAAAATTTTTTTTAGGTAGCGAAAACAACTGTAGTGGTATCCATACCCAATCTTCGTCTTTGTCTCACCACGACACCAAACTCTTTAATCAGTTTTATTAGTATTCTGCAAAACTATCTATAACATAAAGGAACATTTAATAAGCTTAAATATAATCTCACAAAACATTAAAACATCAGTCATAAAAAGTTCTTTTAAAAACCTTTCTTATAAAACTTCTTTCATAAAACATCATTCATAAGTTTTTCTTATATTACATTTCATATAAAAAGTTTTTCATAAAACGTTTCTTATGAAATCACTTCTTAAAATGAATACAAGCAATATTGTAGTACATGAATCTATTTATACTCAATTATGAACTACATTTATGAACTTCTAATCATCATTTTTATCTTACGTAAACTTGTAGACATATGTGTTCATACCAACGTCATTAATTAAGAGAACACAATGTTTCCTTTACGGAAGACTTAAGATTATTGAACAACATGGTCGTAACTTTAACATAACTTATATACCTCATATCAACATAGCTCTAATGTTTCTATTTCATCTCATTTTCCTTTTATTAGTCGGCTTCTGTGTCTTGTTCAAATGACACACTAACAATTAGCTAACTATCCAAGGTTCGCTATCGATTTACTTCTTTATTGCTTAACTTGTTGGTTCCATAGTCAAATTTCTCGTTTTATTTTACAGTTTCATTACTTAACATGATACAAAATATTTTTCATCTTAGGGCATTTCACTAATTTGGAGTACTCGAGCTCCGTTTTAATCGTTTTATATAAAATGACGATTTTACCCTGAACGGGTATTTCGTATGTCACATAACTTAAACTTCTTGTTTTAACTTTACTTAGTGGTTATTGAAAAATTCCTTTAGGAGATGTTTCCTAAATCAAGCGTTTTGGGGTCCATTTGAGTTTTTAATGAAAATTTACCGTTTTGCCCTTGATGGGTTTTAGAAATCATTCGAAACCTATTTTAAACCAAAACTTACATTTGCTTGCTACTTGCAACATTGAGAAAAACAAAACATCGATTTTATTTTTTGCAAAATATCTATTTTAACATAACTTTACGGTTTTGACCCCCTAATGTAAAAATTTTGATGATAATGCCCTTAATATACTTTTCTTAGGAAAATCCAAAATTTCTTTTGGGATTTCAAACATAAATTTAATTTTAGCTCATAACTATATATGCATTCCTTTTTACATAGCCAAAATTTTCATTCCACATGACTTTATGGTTTTGACCCGAAATACAAAATTTTGACTTTTTTGCCTTTGGGGCTAAGAACAGCTGCTTTATACTAAACATTCAGTTTTAAACCAAGAATAAAACTCTCAAAAGCTCATTGGTCTAATTCAAATAATTCAAAATGTTTTCCTTATTTAACCATTTTGAAGCTTTGTGATTAAATCTCATAAAATTCATATCTCATAAAACATATGAAATTTTACAATCTGTCTATGAAAATTTAACAGTTTTGATGAGATTTACAGCTTTTGTGTTTTAATTTTTCTTAAATTCTGATATTACAATGGAGTTTTTGGTTGATTCTAGAACTATCAAACTAGAAATAAACTTTTGAATTTAATCTACTTAGAATTTTAGAAAACCTTAATCACAAGATTATTTATCTGGCTATTTTGGACAAATCTTGTGTTTTGTTCGGAAAACAAATTGATCTCTAAACTAGTCAAAATCTTAGTTCTTTAAAAACTATCAAAACTTGGCTTTTGAACTAAGTTTGCAAACTTTCTCATTTTAAGCATTATAACCCTAGTTCCTAGCATCCAATCTCATCACCACATATTAAAAAATACTAAATAATAATGCCATAATGTCTTTAGTACATTTCATAGTCAACGCATACCATAAATTACATAATAAACACTTAGTGTGCATAAAAAAACATAAACTTTAATTTGATTTTCAAGGATTAGAACTTTACCAAAGAAATCCCAAGATTTTAATTATCTGTTTAAGTACTTAAAGGCATCTCAAAACCCTTGACAATAATCCATAAACATCCCTTAAAAATTATCTCAAAAACCTGCATAAAAACCCTAGATCATAATAGGTAAAGATTTGAGTTTTGCCTTAAAAATCTGTAATCTTTCTTTACATCACTTAACTTAAATTCAAAGCATGATTTAGAGGCAATCATTAAAACGTGAGAAAGAAAACCATAGGGAAGGGCTAATATCTGTGAGTGAAAATGGGAGGATTTTCTTTTTTGGATGAATGGAACAAATTTTTTTATTTCATGCAAGTCCTTCACTATATAAAGACTCATTCTAGGGGGTCTTTTTGCAAAGAAAATTTGCTTCACAACCACATATCATAACCAGTCCCAACATGGGGAGATGTGGCACTTTCTCCTCCTTTGGAGTGTCACAAAAATGGCTTTGTTTCCAAATACACCTTAAACCTTAAAGTCATCCCATTGGGGACTAAATTGCAAATGAAATTTTGCATCCCAACTTGTGGCAAAACTAGTTCAAAATGGGGGAAGGATGACATGTTAATTCTCATACACCCAAATATACATGGTCGTATCAAGTAATATAAATAATGAGTTGAGTATCGTTTTTACGATAATTGATTTTAATTAATACGTTATTAATCTTTACTATTTTTATTGATATGTATCTGTAATATTTTTGTCTTATATATATATTTTTTTACAAAATCAAAAAAGGGGGTTTTTGAATTTAATTAATAAAATTACTCAAAAATAAAAAATCAAAACTAAATAAAAAATAATAATTGATAATCGAAATGAGAATTAAAACAAAAAATGCAAAAATGGACTAAAACAAAAATTAAATTACAATGACGAAATTAAATTAACAAAATTAAAGTCCAAAATTTGAAACATAATAATAATTGCAAAAAAACAATAATACACGAATTTGTAAACAAAGAGGCAAAAGTGGGTAAAGGTTCTTTCTCCACCGTTAGGCAATAGTTTTGCAGTGATCTTAGTATTATTTATAATTTTATAGTTGAAATTACTAACCGTAAATAACAACAAGCTCTGCTATTCTAATCTTTTCTTACTTTATAGTTTAGCAAAATAGGCTTTTCATTAAATTTCTTTCTATTAAATAACCTATAATAAGCTCTCTAGATTTAATCCAAAGGAAGCATTAAGTTGAAAAATGTAGGTTGATCTAAGCAATAAACTCATAAGCTGAGTTCATTCAACTTAAATTATATTTCACATCACAATCAAACAAAAGCCTCCCTGCAATCGTAGATCATAATTTGCTACTAATGGTTAAAATATAAGACAATTATAGATCTAGATCTCTAACATGGCATTAGACAGTTTCCTAGTCTCATTTAATTGCACACCTAAATTAAACGAAAAAAAATAACCAAAAGCATTAATAATAGTGAAACATAAATAATATCAATTGAAAATTTGGAGAATAATTCATACAAACAACTACATAATCATATCCAAGGTTTTAAAATCACTTTTAAACAAAAATAATACAACATAAAAAATAATAACAAAAACATAAAAACTAACCACATTTACAGCTCAAAAAATTGACAGAATTTAAAAAACGGTGATGATCTCTAAGAATTTTATAGCAAAGACTTCCTTGAATCCCTTCTTCTCCTTCCTCTATTTCTCTCTATTGTTCTCTCAAAATTCTGAGTGTTTATTGATTTTCTAAATGAAGCACTGATTTGAGGATTGATGGCTTGTACCAAAGAACCGCTATCTTTTTATTGGCAAACCCATGTGATTCTTATCAAAATTTTACATGTAAAACACGACGAGTGCACCGCAATTTTGCGGAGCAGTTGAAAGATTTTTGCCGAAATCTTGCAACTTGATAGAGTGGTTAATATAATTCAGTCGCAATTTCAAAAAACCAATAGAGCAGTGCATAATAGATGGCGGCGATCAATTTTCTCTTCAGCTCCCACTTCAAGAAACAAAAATCAATCTTTTATTTTTTTTAAATTATTGTTATTATTTTATTTTTTTTCTTTTATTGTTTTTTTTTTCCTTTTCTTTCTGTTGGAACCTGCTGAGATTGAATCAAAATTTTGTTTTGATTCTCCATTTTCTTCGCTAGGATCCATCTCGAGAGTGTGTAAATTCGTCTTTGTGATTCGGTGTGCGCGATCTTGTTTGTTAATTGCGTGGAACTTGGACCAAATAGACGTCTGGACTAATGGGTCATACGGGCCTGATCTTGAGCCGTTGGATTTGTCTGTCGGAGTAAGGAATGGACAAGATCGCTGACTTAGGTGGGTTCAGCTGCATTGGATCAGATGCTACCCCTGCATTGCCCACATGGCAGGGCCCACTGCTATCGCAGCTTGGCTTTGAGGCTCCAGCTCTGTGCGGCTTCAGACAAGAAGGGAGTGTTAGACAGCTCGGCTGGCTCAACTTCATAGCTCGGCTCAATTTTTCTCAAAAAGTTCTTACCCAAAAGTTCCTGAAATTGATTCCTAGGCCCCATTTTCAAATTTCTTTGCCTTTTTCATTTCATTTCTGCCCCTGAATCAAAATTCCTTACACATAAACCTGAAGAAAATAATTATTTTACAAAATAAAATTACTAAGAATAAGTAAATATATTTAACACAAAACTAAATTAAAACTAAAAACAAACTTTAAAATATAAATAAAGATTAAAATCAAAATCCAAATCAAAATAAAATTTAATTAAACTTACTATTTTAAAATATGTTTTACAAAAATAAAATATACTTAAAAACACTTCTTACAATTACCAAAAATATAATTAAATAACAAAAACATGCAATTAAACTTATTTTAGAAAAATCACTCTAAAATACTGAAAACAAGCAAAAATCTTAATTAGAGGTTTTCATAATAAATAAAATGTTAATTAAATTCTTTCAAATTTATAAACATGTACATATTTACGTATTATCAAGGGATGTGGCTAATTCTTTATCTTAAAAGTGTCACCTTGTCTTTGGTCCTTCTTTGCAAAGTAACTTACTTTTGGGCCAAATTGCAAATTAAAAACTTTGCTCCTCCACATGATAAAACATGGTCTCCTAGGGGAAATGTGGCCATTTTTACATACTTAGAGTTTACTTTTACATCATCTAAATTTATATAGATAATATTTTTTTTATACTGTCGATATATCTTATACTGTCAATATTATTTTCTATACAATTTATGAGGTCCCACAACCATCCATACTATTCTACATTCTTTATATAGTATAATTCTTATATTGCTTAACTTTATATAGTCTATTTTTTATACTGCTTAACTTTATATAGTATAATTTTCATACTGTATTATTCTCATACTACATAATTTTTGCACTACTTAATTTTTATATTGTATAATTTTTATATTTCTATATAGCATTATCCTTATATAGATTTCTGTTTCAAAATCTATTACAACACATTCTACAATTGTTAAGCTTTCAAGGTTAAGCTTTCTAGCTTATTTTTCCTTTGTTCATTAACTAATTCTTTATCTTCAAATCATTCTTACTTTGCTTGGAAAAAATGGCATGAGTTTTAAATTTAAAAATCTCATATTTTCTCTTATGAAATTTATCATAAAATCAGATTTAAATACTAATCCTCGTGACATGTATATTGATTAACATAATTTTTAAATATTATACGTGTAATGAACTTGAAAATTTCTCAAGTTTTACACGGCAGGACAATGAGATTTGGCGAGATCACGTCTTCTCTATCTTGCTTACGATAGACAGTAACTCGTCATTCTCCTTGATTTCTATAACTTTTTCCTTCAGCCACACTCGTTCTAGCTTTAGGGCTAATAAACTAATTTAAAATTCAATTTTATATTTTAAATTGTGGTATTTACTTTTATACTATTTGGAAATTAGATAAGGTTAGTCCCAACTATAAATAAAAAATTAAGTTCCTTGCTATAAAATAACTTATCTCTAACCTTGTAGGTGCATAATTTAACTCCTTTAAAAAATAGTAACCGACAAGTCCATCCAAATTATATCCTTGCTTTAATTTAATTATTTACATCACATAAGGCTACTTTTGTCACCACATTTATTTTATTCTAATTTCTTCAAATTCTTTAACAAAATGAACAACATATTAGGAATTTGGATACCCATGTAGAATTAATTCCCTCCACTTTTTTTTTTGAGTGTCCCTCTATTTCACGAAACTTAATTTATTTTCTTTTGTAATTTAATTCTTTTTCTTTAATTTTTCATGATTAGTGTGCGCGTTCTTGGATGTTGACCGTTTGAAACAAAAATGTTGACCGCTTGCCGTCGTTACCGACCAACTGACTTTTGAATGACTTCAAGTTAAAAAGAAGAAGAAGAAAGACGTGTGAAAGAAAGAAAGTAAGAAGGAGAAGAAAACTGGCTTTTTTTTTTTTTTTTTGCTCAGAAAGGAGAAAATTTGAAGAAAGAAAACTGACTTGAATGACTTGAAGAAGCATATATTTCAATCAATTATCTGGTAAATAAACTTTTAAATGTCATTATCACCGACCACCGGCATGAATATTTTCTTTTTCTTTTTCTTTTAAATAAATTTTGAAGACTTGAAGAAGCACACATTGCACATTGCATAATGCTTCTTTCATTATTTAATATTTTTGGATTAAATATATATAAATAAAGAAAGACAAATCAGACATAGGTTTAAGGCTTTTAATTTACATAAATATATATTTAGAAAATAAATAAATAATTTATAAAGAAAGACAAAATCAGACATAGGTTTAAGGCAACTGGACCAGTTAATTTGACGTACCATCTAATTCCAGTATTAAAATACCTAGTATAGAACAAGCTTAAAGGGAGAAAAGTTAATATAGGGTGGTTTTATTATTGCCGGTGAAAAGACGTCCTAATTTCGTCTTTTTACTGGAAAGCCAACTAGACGTCTTTAATTAATGCAATGGGCTCAAACCCATTTCTACCGACAAATTAAAGCTTGTCCTCCACGTATATGCAATAGATATCAAGATTTCAACTAATACATATATATATATATATCTGTTATTGGTTGACTTCTTATTCTTGGTGGGTTTTGCCCAATAGCATCTTTCAGAGCCCGTTTGGGTAACATACAAGGTGTAAAGGGTAATTAAAACTAAAACTTTTAAACTTAAAACCGTAAAATATGAAAATTTTTTAATATAGCTTATTTTTTTTATTATTGTAGTATATAAAAGCTTATATTGTAGTAATCAAAAGTTTTGAATAGAATTGATTTTGCTAAACATTTTTATAATTTGAACAAAAAAAATTTTGATTTAAACTAATTTGGTTACGATGTTTCCCTCACATAGTAGTCCATGCGTTTAGCAAATGAGTTTAAACTTATGAGTTTGAGTTAATAAGTTTAAACTCATTTGTCAAACACTCTAGGGTGTTTGACAAACTCAGTTTTTATTCAAATAGTAAAAAACTCTCACATGTTACGGTATCTTTAATTATAACTTTTGGTTCCAACTCACTTCCTAAACACCCGTTCAAAGTTTAGTTTAGACTACATTTTTTACTCAAATAGTAAAAAGCTCTCACATGCTACAGTATTTTTAATTATAATTTTTTATTCCCATTCACTTTCTAAACACCCGTTCAAAGTTTAGTTCAGACTATATTCCTAAGCAAGCAATCACCTTTTGTGTATCTAAGCAAAAACTTTTCCCAAAATCTTATCAATCTTTTAAGTCTTAGCATAGATAATCGCCCTTTTCAACTGCTAAAAGAAAAAGGTTGTTAACTGCCATTTTAAAACAGGTACACTTTAAAACTTTCGTTATTCACGGCTTATATCCTAGACTTTTAATTTTGTATACCAAGATTTTAGATTTGACAGCAATAAGGAATTTCAATTGATGAAACCCAATTTAAAGATTTTCGGGTTCAATCAATATAAATTTGGGAGGGTGCAGCTTCTTAAAAAAGCCGATGAAAGTGTTCTGGAATCCAAAATATAAAACAGAGATGAACAAATTGAATTGAATAACAGAGAATTAACCCGAATCATAAATCAAGATGTCATGTTTTGTCTTATTTTTTGAAATTTTCTCTATGCTTACACATGAGGACGACTTTTTTCAGACTCTATCTTTCTCCCTTCTTCCTGTACATTCACGAAAGGACTATCTAAACTTTTTTTTTTTTATCATATAAAAAAGAGTTTTATTTTTTTTTATTATTTTTAAAGTGTTTAAGGTTGTAGTTTTATAAGCCATTTTGAAATGGCGGCTTTAAGAGCCAATTGAGGCCCAGAGGGGCCAACGTTGTAGCCCTCAGTCCAACTGGCTCCTTGGAGCCCATTATTTGTTTTCTAAATTTCTTTTTTGCCCTTATTTTTTCTTGTAACCCCCTTAAAATTTTTAATTCCAAAATTTATCTTGAATGTTTTGTAATATTTCATACATATCTTTAAATTGATCTAAAATCTATCAATTTGTCGTCTTAAATTTCTTTTTAGTTCTAAAATTTACAAGTAATGTCTTAAAAAGTTTCATTTAACTTTTAGTTTTCACTTTTAATTGCACTCTATTATACAATTAATTTGCTTGAAATTTCAATTTAACTAAATCCCCCCTGAAATTTTTTTTTGGCTTGTCAACTGATTCTAACCATCAGTTACAACTATGAACAATATAAAACTCTTATGTACTACAGTAAAAGCTACATTGTAAAGCTCTAACTGTTACACTTCTCAAAGTAAAACTGTTGGTTCCAACCGTTCAACGAAACGGCCTATTAACCGCACAGTCTTAACTTTAAACAATACAAAACTCTTATATATTACGGTGTGAAATAAAAGTCTATTGCAGCGTAAAACTTTCACATATTATAATGCATAGTTTCAAACAACAAAGTTTCAATTCTCTCCTAAATACAACATTCCTGTATTTTGCTTGAAATGTCCGGATTTTGGCACACTTACGTGTTTTAGATTTCCACTTCCACTTCAAATAAAGGGTAAAGATGCTCGCTTTTCTCAACACGTATCCTCAAATTCAGCATTGGATTAAAAAAAAAAAAAGGAAGTTCAACATTGAATAGCCCAGAATACAGCCAGGCCCACCACCTTCCATTCGAGAATTCCATTCATTATGGTTTTCATCTTTGAATGGACATTATTACTTCCAAAAGGCGAATCAAAATTTTAATCATTGAAGTGTGTGTTTCTTAACATGAAGATGTGTTAGAATATATTCTTGAATCTTAACATGGCGCTAAAGGGGCAAAAAATAAAGGTACGCAAAATAAAAGGAAGCAAACGAATATATGCTTAAAATTAGCCATTTACCTTTCCCTTTTAAGTGAAAAATCAAATTCTTATAATATTTTTACCATAGAAATTTCGCAAAAAGGCATCCCAATGTACAATAGGGAACCCACAAAAAAAAGTTGAATACTTTTTATTAAATAAAAAAAATTGATAAAAAAGGTGGGTATTGCTTGTATTTCACATATTAAATAATATGTCTATGGAAAAAAAAAAAAAATATATATATATATATATATATTGCTTTTCTCACACTGACATATTGTGCACAATTATCAACAAAGGTCAATTATTTGTCAATTTCTTGACTCGCTTAGAATTATATGATGCCCTTAAACAAATGAAACGCGTTATTTTATAACAATATCTTTCTGTAGTTTTGACAATAGTCATAATCATAAGCCCAATCATAATAATACTAACATAAATACAAAGATTGACTGATTTAACTCGAAGCTTAAAAAAAAAAAAATCCCTTAAAAAAAGGGTTCAATCCCCAAGTACAGAAAACAGGAGAAAAAAATAAAAAGAAAGTTGCATTGAAATTCCCGGAACTGAAAAGGGCAGGAAGGAGAGTAAGTCCAAAGGGCAGTGTCGTCATTTCACAATTCCCCTTGAAAAGGGGAGAATCTGGAGCAGAGCGGTGATACGGCTCCTAAAAAAAAAGAAATAGAAAACTCCGCGTTATTCAAACACTACACGTAAAAACGATTTCTAAACGTTAGATTACTTTGAATCCCTTCATCAAATCCGTTGGATGTAAATCAAACAGTCACAAAACCTATTATGCCAATACATCTATTATTTTGCAACTTATTAAAGAACTGTAGAAAATTTTTTTTAAAAAATCACAGCCCACAAAATCGCGCCACGTTGGCTCACGTGGTTCTCTCTCCTCCCTCTTTTTTGGCCTTTCCCGCACCACAAAAGAAGCTCCCACAAACAGAAATCTCTCTTCCCCCCCCCCCCCCTTCTTCTCCTTCTCCTTCTCTTCTCTTCTTCAAATTCATTTATTTATTTATTTATGTATTTAGTGACTAATATAAATAAACAAACTATTCTTTCGTTCTTTCCGTTCCAACGAAAAACAGAATAGTTGACAGCGATTCCTCCCCCTATAAATACCCCTCCCTCCTATTTTCTTCTTCGTTCCATTTGCGATCCAAAAAAAAGGAAAAAATTTCTCGTTGAACTTTGTATTGGGAATTCGGAAAATTCGCTGTCTTTTTGTTTCTTCTTCTTCTTCAATGGCGAAGAGCGTACTGGTCACCGGCGGAGCCGGTTACATCGGCAGCCACACCGTGCTTCAGCTCCTCCTCGGCGGCTTCAAGGCCGTCGTCGTCGACAATCTCGACAACGCCTCCGAAGTCGCCATTCACAGAGTCAAAGAACTCGCCGCCGATTTTGGCCAAAACCTTTCATTTCACAAGGTTCGTTTCTCATTTATTTATTTGTTTTGGTTTGATTATTGAATCCAAAATTAACGTAATTGGTGAACAATTCGTTATTTTTGGCGAATTTCATGATTGTTTTGATTTATGCGACGAGTTTTTATGTTGTTTGAGAATTCGTTTCTCTGTCAAATCACATGGTTCATTTTTTCGGTTCTTTTATTTTTATTTTTATTTTTATTTTTGTTTTTATTTTTATTTTTACCTTTATTTATTCCTTTCGTTCTGTTAATCATGAAGTTTTGTGTTAATTTGCCAACCAATTCGCGTGTTTAAAATTTATTTTGTTTTAATTTTGATAAAATTTATTTATCTGTTACTTCATACTTTTGTAATTTTGCAACCAATTCCTGCACTTTTGCTAATTTTATTTTATTTATATTTATTTTTAATGTTATAAATTTCCCTCTTAAGGAGTTTTGTACTTTCTTATTGTTTAATTTATTAATCTTCGTTGATTGCTCTTTTCTTTAAATCTGAACTTCGTACTCTGGTTTCTATAAAATTCCTCTATTTTGAACTTTTCGATGAATACGTTCTTAATTCGTCTTGTCGGTTCTTATTGTGAATTTGCTCTTAACGCCCCAAGTCCGTGACTTTCTTTGCCGCTGACCTGTTCATGTGAGAAGGCTGACAAATGTTGTTTAAAAACATAAACTTGATAAAAACTGTGACGAAATTAAATAGAATAACCATTAATGTCACATTTTTGCCCCTAGAGAAAGTTCAAATTCCATTTTATTTGTTTTTTTTTTAAATCACAAATTCCATTTTAAAGATAGGGAATGGGATTTTCATTTCATTTCTTTTTTTTTTTTAGGGGAAAGTGGGATTATTTACCTTTTTATTTCCACGATATTGCACGTATAATTTGTTGTTTTCCTTTTTATGTTCTGGGTTTTGGCTGTTCTTGTTGTGAAAAATAAATAATAGGCAGCTTCAAAGTTTGACTATTTTAAGATTTTCCTCTGTCTCCATCATTATATGATTCTTAGAAGAACCAACCTCTCTCTTATACCTTTGTTTCTCACCGACAGGTAGATCTCCGCGACAAACCGGCACTCGAGGAAATCTTCTCTGAAACAAAGTAAGAGTCTTTTTAGTGAAAGCATTTTTTTTAAATCATGTAAAATATTTTTTAGTAAAAATAAAATGCTCAACTCTTGCATATCGATTTTTTACCGTTATTTGTTTTGACATTGTCTTGTATGCCCGGCAGATTTGATGCTGTCGTACACTTTGCTGGACTTAAAGCAGTGGGTGAAAGTGTTCAGAAACCACTAATGTACTATAACAACAATTTAATTGGAACAATCACTCTGTTGGAAGTCATGGCTGCTCATGGATGCAAAAAGGTACTATTTATCTTTTGGCTTATCTGTAAAGTTCAAGTGCTGCTAATCACCATTAGTAATTAATGTCTTTCGCCACTCTAGCTGTATAAAAACCCTTTTTTTTTTTTTTTTGTCTTTTCTGGGTCATGTACAACATGGTACTTGTTCCCCCACCATGCAAAACTTTCTTGTTTTGCCTTCTCTTCCAGGGTCCATTTGATGAAACAAAATGTAAGCTAAGCCTTAATCCCTAGAACATAAGGTTGGGTGCCCATAATAAATCTTACAATCTTATAGTTCCGTTGTTAGGATTCTATTTTAATTGGGAGCAATTATTGGGGCTTCTGTAATTTCTAAGATAGGTTTAGCCTCTTGCTGAACTATCTACCTGTGTTACCACTGCTAATGACCTTTTCTGTTTGTATTGACGCGTAATGTAAGCAGTAGTAATCTTTATTTCTTCTTTGAATCAATTGTAATAAGATATTAAATCATGGAAGCTGGGATCAAATAGCCTTCTTGTTTGTAAAAAAACACTGTTTAATGAATAGTAAGAGAAAGTTGTTAAGCTCTCTGATAGAATTGTGGGTTCAATAAAGTCCTCGAAAAGCCCTGATAGACATTGCTTGAGTGGTTCAGTGCAAATTAACTTTCCATTTGCCTCCTTTTTTGTTAAAATATTTTTATATTTGTTATTTTCCTAATGACCTGTGGCTGTCCCTAGAATTTGCTACCATCTTTAGCTTAAAGAAACGGTTAATGAACAGTAGCTCTGTGATTAAACTGTCCCTTGTTTTGTAAAATTGCCCGAGTGAAGAAACAATCTATATATATATATATATATATATATATATATATGCATGCTTTGTATATTTGTATGCCTGTTAATTTTTTTTTTAATGTAAAATTTAGCTAGTAGTGATTATTTGCTTTCTGTATGATTTTTGAAGTTGGGAGTCCTATTTTCAAGTTCAAAGTTCCTTTGAGATAGTCTCAGTTCTTTGCTGGTCTGGTGAAGTATTGTGCAATAGATGCAATCATCTCTTCTTAATTGGATGACTGATTTCAAAAGTTTTATTTCAGCTTGTCTTCTCGTCATCAGCGACTGTTTATGGCTGGCCAAAGGAGGTTCCTTGTACAGAAGAGTTCCCCCTCCAAGCAGTCAATCCATATGGACGAACTAAGGTTGGTTTGAAAAATTAAACCTATTATTCAAGTATATTTTTCCTTGGAATTTACTAACGCATAGTATGGTGCATTTTCAGCTTTTTATTGAAGAAATCTGCCGTGACATTTACCAGTCAGACCCAGAATGGAAAATTATATTGCTCAGATACTTCAATCCCGTTGGAGCGCACCCTAGTGGACATATTGGGGAGGACCCCCGTGGAATTCCAAACAATCTGATGCCATTTGTGCAACAAGTTGCTGTTGGCAGGCGCCCAGCCTTGACTGTGTTTGGGAATGATTATTCTACAAAAGACGGAACTGGGGTAGGTATCTAGCGGTACCTTGCTGCTTTTATTAATTTAATAAACCTAGGAAGCTCAGTTTTAAAATATGCCAGTTCTTGCAGACTTTTTTAAGGTTCACTTCTTGTCCTTGGTACTAGGTGGTAATGTCCAGATCACTTGTACAGTCTTATTTTGAATGCTTAAATCATTCTAGTTTGTTTACAAACATGTATAGATGTCCAGATTTGCTATTTTCCAGTTTGTAAGCTGAAAAACAGTTTATCTTGATTACTTCATTGCATTTTTCCGTCACAAAACTTGGAATCTGTGATAAGTTCACTTGTAACTTTTATGCTGTGGATGATGGAGAATTCTCCATTATGCGTTTTGACCAGTCACATATATCAAATATAAGAGCATGATGAAACTAACAATGCTAATCTGTTTTCAGGTACGTGATTACATTCACGTTGTTGATTTAGCTGATGGACACATTGCTGCATTGCAGAAACTTGATGATGCTAAAATAGGTACAGTATTTGTAGTTTTTTTGTCATTTACGTTTTATAAACATTTCTTTAATGTGTTAGCTTGCACCAATGTTTTTGTGGCTCCGTGATGCATCCATGCTTAAAGATACTTGCACATTTGTACTGGTGGAGAACTTTTCATCCAAGTTTCTTGCACATCACGAGCATACAAGTGATTTTATCTCTTGCTTAGACGGAAGCCAGATATGTATGACGTCGATTTTTTCTGTGATCTTTTGGCGTTGATATATTTAAGTTAAATTTGACTTCGGTTCGTGAGCTTATTAGTTGGTGAAAGTACTTGGACAAAGTCATTGTGTATGTATAGTTCATCAGTTTTAACGTTGATTGTACGTATTGCCAGGTTGCGAGGTGTACAACTTGGGAACTGGAAAAGGAACATCCGTGTTGGAGATGGTTGATGCGTTTGAAAAGGCTTCTGGAAAGGTTAGTTTTTCTTCCTTCCTTTCTTCAGCTCTAAGCGTACCTGTCTACTACTCTTAGTGTCGATTAATTTCACTCTTGAGGCACGTCATTCTGCTTCTAGAACATGCCAACTTTATTTGCCTTTAGGAGGTCACTAGATAACCTCTTCCCGCCATTTGACACGGTAATTTAATCTAATAAATTTCCTGCTGTAGAAAAATAAAGAGAAACGGAAATAATGTTGGTTGTGGGGTGTAAGAGAATAGGTTATTTAGACGAAAGGAAAGTAAAAGGATAGATTCATAAGCATGACAGATCACACTAGTTGGCCTTCTGAATCACTCTTTGGCATAAATACAACTTGGACCATCTCACTTTACAAAAAAAACCGCAGACCAACTGCAGCCCATGAAAGCATGGTTGTGGCCTATATATAGTTGGATAAGATCCCAAATAGCCCCAATGTGATCCCGAATTAAATGGAACAAATTTCCCCGTCACTTTATCAGGTTCAAATTGCTATGATTAGGTTATTTAAACTGCTTGTTCAGTTTTTCTGTCCTTACATCTAATGATTTTGCGTTTGAAAAACTCTTCATCACCCTGAGCTAATAAGTTGTCGATCAACTTCACCAGAAAATTCCTCTAGTGATAGCTGGGCGGCGACCTGGTGATGCGGAAATTGTTTATGCGTCAACGGAGAAGGCAGAGAAGGAATTGAACTGGAAGTAAGTGTTTACTGTACTCCATAATCGGTACAATCTTCTTGCTCTTGGTTGACTTGTCTGTTCTAGGTAAAAATTTCAAAATGCTGAAAGCCGCGATCGTCTTACTAGCACGATTTTCTTGCAGGGCAAAATACGGCATCGATGAGATGTGCCGGGATCAATGGAACTGGGCTAGTAAAAACCCCTACGGTTATGGATCTCCGGATTCGGACAACTGAAGGCTAATACTTGTGATAATGGCATTTTTAACTTTTGGTTCAAATTTTGTAGTGGTCGTAATTTGTCACCCGCGGTGTCCAGCTTTGGCCATATGTATGAAAATTAGTTATTAGTTATTACCCTCAGCTTTTGTTGCCAGACCTTAAAAGCTGATAACCATTGAGGTGTAACCATTATAGATTAATTTATATATAGTAAATTAAAAGGTCCATTTCTTTTCATCTAGTTTAGTGTCCATTTTTATGAGCTTAAAGAGTTACTAGATTTCCTTCTGTTGTCAAATTTTACATGAAGTCCATGTACATTTTGTGGTGAACTTCTGTAAATAATTAATTACTCTTTAATACAACATCCAAAAATTGTCCAGAAAGAATATTCTCTCTCTAGTTTGTTGTCTCCGATGGTCATTTCCTTCCCCAGATTATTCTGCACCTTACATGGGTTCTACGGCACGCGGCTATCACATGATATATAGAGACCTAATTTATGGCATGGTTGACTTCTTAAAAAGAAAAGCTTGACTGAACGGTTGTTTTTATTTGGAGTCTTTTTCGGAGCGTTTTTTAAAAGCTGTTTTTGGCTCTTTGAGTTTAAAAGTTGCTTCTAAAAGTGTTTAGATGATATGTCTTTGGCTTGTCGGAAGTATTTTTTGTATGGTTTTGTTATAAAATATGGTTTATTAAAAAAACAGGTGAAATAGGCTTAAACCAGAGTATGTAACATGGACTTTATACAATAGTGTTAATATTACATTAGAAATTTCCATACAATCAAAAAATTTTAAACCCATTTTGACCAATATAAACCTTTTTAAAACATGATCTAAACAATTACTAAAAAATTACAACTTTTGTTTCTCGTATTCTACTGATTAAAAGGCATTTAAGAGCAAAAACTGTGCAAATGGGTCCTCAGTCGTTTTTCTTACTCGTTATCCAGCCGCTTGTCCTGGGGTCTTTTGAGGGTCAGTGGCTATCTGCAATTCTGCATAACAGCCCAACAAAAGTAGAAATATTGCAGTCTTTGTATTTGTGACTCAAAACATCAAACTTCTGTTTGGACCATGCGTCCTTGCCGTGAAGGTGGACCCAATTCATGTACAAAGCTTTAATTGTGGAAGTAGTTATTGGAAACGAATGGCTCAACATGTTATTGGCCAATAAGAATAGTGGTGGGATAGGAAAGTGTCGCATTCTCGTTGAGCTTGACTGAGTCATTGGTAGTCTTTTTCCAATAAAACCTTATACGAACAGTGTAAAGCATACATTTCTGACGGATAAATATGATTTAAATCATGTCACAGTAAAAAAAAGAGCATGTAAAACAAATATATTTTTGATATTAATCTGATCTTATGGAAAAAAAAAATCTAGCAATAGTTTGTTTTTAAACCCTATTGTTGAAATATCGACTTTTGATTATTTATAAGGTGGTACATGTTTATGAATATTAGATCTAGTTATATTATATTAAAAAGAAATTGAATTAATTGAAATAAAATTTGATTGGTTGGTACAATGACTTTAATTTATTCTCTAAATAACTTTAGAAAGGTTTTAGTAGGGGCATTTTTGTTTTGTTTTTTGTCTAGCAAAATTAAAATGATAAGGTGTTTGAGAGAAGAATTCAATATAAAGACGTTCTCCACATTAGTGTAATATTGTCCACTTTGGGACTAAGCTCTCGTGGATTTGTTTTGAGACTTTAACCAAAAAGCCTCATGCTAATAGAGATATCTTTTATCCTTATAAACTTATGATCCTTCTCATGTGTAGTCAACGTAGGACTTTAGTTGTATTCTTTAACAATTCTTCCCTCAAACAAAGGACTACCATTATCCTCGTGCTCTGGGCCTCCTCTCAAGCTTATTCGTCCATCCTCTCCACCGGAGGATCACTCGAAGCCACTCCTCTCCGCCGCGTTGGGAGCGCACGCCTTACGTGAAGTACTAGAGCATCGCTTATCTCGAGAGTTCAACATAGATAACTACTAGGGCCCGCCACCTTCCTTCGTTTGACATCCAAGGATTCCACCCATGTATCTCAGTTTGGGGTGTGGCTCTTATACCACTTTGTAAGGATGTTGGAACACACATATCTTCACATGAGTATGATATTGTCTACATTGGTCCTAAGCCCTTATAGATTTGTATTGGGACTTTACCTAAAAGGCCTTATACTGACGAAGATATATTCTATCCTTATAAACCTATGATCCTCCCCTATAGGTAGTTACTGTGAGACTTTAGTTGCATTATTTAACAATCAAATCACCAGTTTAAATCATTTTTTGGCTCAAACACTATAGTTGCTAAGAGTCTTACTCAATAGTTGTTTTTTGTGCTTATATTGTACCTGCTGAAAGCTTTACATTGTAGACGATTAGTAGTAAATAATGATCAACTTAAATTTAGCAAGAGGTGATCATTGTAGCATAGTGTGGTTTGAAGTAAAACTTTTGGTTCAAACGTTTTAGCATATGAGAGCTTTACATTATAGCTTATTTTTATGACGTTATAGCATGTGAGAGCTTTACACTATAGTTTTTACTGTAGCAATTAAAAGTTTGAGTTTAAACTGAGATAGCCAAACATACTTTATTTTTTTGTTTGAGCTTTCCCCCTCCCCCCTTTTCTAGCCTAGTTGGAGAAATTTCAAATAGTGGGCGGAAGGAAGGCTTTTGTAACGTGTCGTTCAATCATGTTGATCCAATGCATTTCCTGATTAATGCCGTTTTGTGCCGTTGGAGATTAATTTAACTTTTGTTTTGGCTGTATAAACTTTTCTAACATATGACGGACCTTTGTTTTTATGCAGAAGGTGAGAGAACTCGGTTTGAAATTGTGTCTAGTGACTCACCATCCATCCGTTGGATAAAGTGTTGACTTTATGCAGATTCCTTCCATATCGAATTCAAATATCGCTTGGGCACAGAATATTGTAGTAGTGATATGTGATTCTTTATTAAGTATGTCACTCATTCTTGTTTTTTAATTTTCTTCTGCTAATCAAATATTATGAACAATTAAAGGAGTGTTTGACATGAGTGGTCCTAACCACTAATTTCGTTATAAACAATATAAAATTATCACATTCTACAATAAAAAGAAAAAAAATTACTACAATATAAATTTCTCATATGTTGCGGTAAAAATAATTTTATATAATAGTTCTAACCACTGTGCCTAACACCATATAAATTATCTTAACTTTCCGTTCAAAAAAAAAAAAATTGTCTTCGCATTCAATTATCCTTTTAGCCCATTCTTAAAATTACCTAAAATCCTTTTTACAAATTTTCTCCTAACGGGATTATGGAGATAGGTCAACTCCAAGGACGTATGTTTGGTCTGCTTGGTTCATAAATTCAACGTAAAACCAAAAATGTTTCAACTATGCTTGAACTTCTAAAACAAATAGATTAATTATTTTTTCTTTAATAATCTACTGTTCATAAACACACTAGTTAGTACATTTAATAATCATAAAAGTTAAGAAAGGAAAATGTTTTTGCAAAAATACTCTTTTATTTTATTGAGTGTGTTTAACAACGTAGTTAAAATTAAAACTTAGAACATTTTATTTAGCATATGAGAGCATTACACTGTAACATATATTTATTTTACATTATAACATATAAAAGCTTTACACTGTAACAATTTTAACTATATAATTTCAACGAGTTTATCAAACAAACCCATAATCACAAAATTTTTTTAAGTCATACTCTTTTTTTTAGTATTATTTATTGCTCGAGGGATAACCACAGCCTTAATTTTTTTTTTCTTTAAGAGGAAAAAAATTTTAAAAAATAAATGGGCAAAAAAACATGGCGTAAATTGTTGGAAAATGACGCGGGCACTTACGGTTCAATTGTCTTTTAGTTTCCTGCTTTGTATTTTTGAATTTTGATAAGTCACATGTATAGTTGCATACATACAATTCCACAGAAAAAAAAAACGCACACACACAACACTGGCTCTCCTGTTTCGCTTTCTGTCCCTTGGCTAGCACTTCCTATTATTTAATATTAGAGTTAATATTCAAAGTGTACTTCTTATTGGTCTTTTTTTTTTTAAATTTACTTATTTATTTTTAACATCTGCATGAATATATTTTTAATCCAAAAATGTGTTTGAATTTCACTTCTTTCATATTTTTGGACAAAAAACAAGGCAAAGGGAGCAAATGTCATTAAATAGTTTTTAAAATACACTCAAGAGAACTCTTCAAGAAGGAAATATATTCAAGAGAAAATAGTTTTTGAAGTGTTATATTATGTTTTCTTTAGATGATCTTCATTCTTTTTAGAAAAAAATATATATTTTGCTTTAGAGTTTTGATCTTTTAAAAATGTTGAATATTATTTTTTAGAAAGTATTTAAGAGTATTCTTTTTTTAGTTTTATTTTTATTAGAAATATACAAATTAAAATGTATTTGTTAAATCTAAAAAATACTTTTATAGCTTAAAAAAAGAAGAACAAAATTAAGAAAAAAATTGAAACTAAAAGGTATGATTGTTTGAAAATAACTATAAACATATACACATGTATATGTTTATTCTCTAAGAATAAAAAATAATATTATATGCTACTTATATAATTAACCTTGTATTACTTTTGTAGATAAAAAAAAAATCCCATTATGTTGCTTTATCCAAAAAAAAAAAAAAGGGGCAAGAAAATCCCATTATATTACTTACTATTTAACTATCTCTTTCTCATTTTTCAAAAACAAGAAGACTCTTTAAAACACATTTTCTTCTCTCTCGCTCTAGTCTGCACATCGTCTCCATCACTTCGCTTCCTTCTCTTAAGCACAACCCCTCTCTCTCTCTTTCTACACCGCAGATCTTTCTCTCTCTACGGACGCCGTTCTCAGATCCAGGTGATCTGAGCCTGTCGTTCCTTTCCGATCCCAGTAGCGATCAGTGAGAGATGGAGAATCTAATATCGTTGGTGAACAAAATCCAGAGGGCTTGTACGGCTCTCGGCGACCACGGCGAGGCCAGCGCATTGCCAACTCTCTGGGACTCTCTCCCGGCGATCGCCGTCGTCGGTGGCCAGGTCAGCTCTCCGATCCCCCGTCCACCGACTCGACTCTCTTCCTTTTAGCTGAGATTGAATTTATCTTTCTATAATCGCTTTGGTTTCCGTGTGATTTTTGCTTGGAAGTTCTTCACTGTTTCTTTCGATCTCCGTTTGTGATTTTTGGTGGAATCGATTTGCTGATTAAAGGCGACATATATATATATATATATTATATATATATATATATTTTACTCAAGAACAGACCATTGTTAGGATGCCAAAACATAATACATATTTATATATACCATGCACAATTCGTTCTTGATAATATGTTTTCATATTTTGCATTTTAGGAAATTTAGTGTATGTCTTATTACACATTAGTACATTAAATGTTATGTTGTTCTCTATCCAGTTTTTAAAGTATTCCAAACAAATTATGTTAAATATCAATATATTGATGATATGCTATAAATTGTAAACGTAATAATGTGTTTAGTAATTAATTGCTTTGTAACAATCTTATGGTGCTTAACAGAGTTCAGGAAAGTCCTCTGTGTTGGAGAGTGTTGTCGGCAAGGACTTTTTACCTCGTGGGTCTGGTAAGTTACGCTTTTGATGTTCTCAAATTTAGTACGACAACGAGATTTAATTTTATGGAATATTGTGGGAGTGATTAGTGCAAAAAATGTGCAGGAATTGTTACTCGGCGTCCTCTTGTGTTACAGCTTCATAAGCTTGGTGAAGGAAGCAGAGAATATGCGGAGTTTCTTCACCTGCCGAGGAAAAGATTTACTGATTTTGGTAATTGCTTCATTATGAACTTCCCCTTTTTGGGCTTCTGTTTGAATTTGTTGAATTCATTTCACTTGAGATTTTTTCCCACTTTATTTAACTTACTATACACATTTCTGAACGTAGAATTAATGATCTTGCATTTTTTTTTCGGTGTTACTTAGTTGTATGCATTTTACATGACAATGTTAATTATATATGTGAAGCTGCCGTGAGGAAGGAGATCCAAGATGAAACAGACAGGGAAACTGGCCGCACAAAACAAATCTCTAGTGTTCCAATTCATCTTAGTATCTATTCCCCCAATGGTAAGATGAAGGCTTACGTTTGTATCATTATAGGGAAGTACTAGTCTGGACGTGCTGTTTTAATCTTTATTTATAGCAATTTAACATATTCCACCATTGCTTGATGATGACAGTTGTCAACCTGACACTTATTGATCTTCCTGGGCTAACAAAAGTAGCCGTCGGTAAGTGTAAACATTTGTTAGATCTGAGTCTTGCAAAAGTTTCAAGTCATGCTCATGCATATTTTCTTTGCCAATCCTCTTTGCACAATCAATTTTACTTGCTATTTATTTATGTTGTTACTTAATTGTACGCAGAGGGTCAACCAGACAGTATAGTGCAAGACATTGAAAATATGGTTCGTTCCTATATTGAGAAGGTAATACATGATTGCAAGTATTAGATAAAAATTACATATGTAAATGTTTGTTTTAATAATTTTATTTTTTAATGGATGTTGCTTGGATAAAAATTCTTATTTTGTTTCGTTATTTTGGTAGCCGAACTGCATTATTCTAGCAATTTCACCTGCCAATCAAGATCTTGCCACGTCCGATGCAATTAAAATTTCTCGTGAAGTAGATCCTACAGGTAACCTAATATTGGTTTTTAAAGCATCATATTATATACACTCCTTAATTTTCTACGTTAGAGATGATCATGCGCCCTTTTACTCTTTTCAGGGGAGAGGACATTAGGTGTATTGACTAAGATTGATCTTATGGATAAGGGTACTGATGCGGTTGACGTAAGTTCTCTAACAGTCTTACTTTCTTGTTTTGGTGACAAATTAGAATAAGTAAAAGCTTGCCTTTATGTTCTTCGTTTCTATATTGTGACTCTCTAAAACCTTCTTTGCTTTGTGTAGATTTTGGAAGGAAAGTCTTATAGGCTCAAATTTCCTTGGGTTGGAGTGGTCAATCGCTCACAACAAGATATTAACAAGAATGTTGACATGATTGCTGCGCGTCGTAGAGAGCGCGAGTATTTCGCTAATACACCAGAATACAAACACCTTGCTCACAGAATGGGGTCTGAGCATCTCGCAAAGATGCTTTCTAAGGTGGGGATGGGGTCGTCGTTCTTTGTTTTTATTTATTTTGGATAGAAAATCAGGGTGGTACTTATTCTCTATATTTACAATTTTAATGTTTAATTTTTCAGCATTTGGAAAATGTTATCAAGTCCAAAATTCCGGGTATCCAGTCCCTTATTAGCAAGACAATATCTGAACTTGAAACTGAACTATCTCGCCTGGGAAAGCCTATTGCTGCTGATGCTGGAGTAAGTTTAAGTTCTATACATTCTGCCTTTATTTATTTATTTTTTTGGTTCAAGTATATTACTTTTAAAACAAATAACCTTCTCGAGTGTTTTTGTGTTCATGTGTCACACAATTAGAGGTAAACATCAAGAACTGCCAGAAATTGATTGTTTTTATATGCAGGGAAAGCTATATTCTATCATGGAGATCTGTCGAATCTTTGATTCGATATACAAGGAGCATCTTGATGGCGTGTATGTGTCACACTTCATTCATGATCCTAATTTATATTTTTGGTCCCCCAGTAGCTTACTTCAATAACGAGTTCTTTTCTTCTACCCTTAAAACTAACATTTTGTATCTTTCTTGTTGTCCATAGGCGCCCTGGTGGTGATAAAATCTACAATGTATTTGATAACCAGCTTCCAGCTGCTCTAAAAAGACTGCAATTTGATAAGCAACTCTCAATGGAAAATATTCGGAAGCTCATTACTGAAGCTGATGGATATCAACCTCATTTGATAGCTCCTGAGCAAGGATACCGTCGACTTATTGAATCTACACTAGTTACTATTAGAGGTCCTGCTGAGGCTGCTGTTGATGCGGTATGCATGAACTTCAGACAAATTCTTTGTATAGATTGGCCATGGGTGCAAAACATGTTTCCATCTGATACAGATAATGGATTAAATTATTAACGTTTAGACTTTAGAGGCAACCTGCCAATATGCATTGGACGAGAAGGATTGAGCATGATGTGTCATCATGATATTAAAACAAATCAGACTTTGAGTCTTGACTAAATTTCATAAGGTCCCTAAATTTTTCATTTGTGGATGGTTTAGCATTGAGTTCTGGCGAGACAGTTACAACTTAGAAAATAATTGTTCTAGGATGCACAAATTTTGGACCTTGCAGTGGCCAACAGCTGGTAGGTCAGTACGAAATGGAATTTGTGAAATTTTTATGCAAACACGTGGCTTTTTATTTTTTGGTTTAAATACTTGTGGGCTCTAAGCCTTTGTCTGTTTCTAAGTTACCGATAACAAATCTGTTTTTTGGTATTTCATGATTCCAGGTCCATGCCCTATTGAAGGACCTAGTTCACAAGGCTATCAGTGAGACTCTGGTATGTGTGTGGCATCAACCTAGACTCGATCTTATTGTGTCCATTTGTGTATATATATATATATATATAGCTTTCTATATTTACCCAATATGTTCAGGATATGTGTAGATAAAACTTAATAGGTCAAGGTATTAGACTTTTTGTACCAGTAGCACCTTCTTCACATGTTTCAGATGCATGCTTGCTTCCAGCTGCACATCTATGCAGAAAAAAGGGCATATATACACTTAAGAACAATTTGGAAACGCACTATATCAGTATAAGTTTTACTCGCTTTCTGATCCCTGTTTCTCCTGGCTTTTTAATTAATGAATTTTTTAAATTTATACTCCATCCCTCTTCCAGTTATTCTTTATCCTTCTGTGGGGGAATTTTGCGTTTTGTATAATGAATGTTGCTTTGGTATCTCAGGAGCTAAAGCAGTATCCTGGTCTTAGAGTGGAGGTGGCAAATGCAGCAATTGAGTCGCTTGACAAAATGAAGGAAGAAAGCAAGAAAGCAACTCTTAAGCTCGTCGACATGGAGTGTAGTTACCTTACTGTTGATTTCTTCCGCAAGCTTCCTCAAGACGTTGAAAAGGGTGGCAACCCATCACATTCAATTTTTGATAGATACAATGACTCATATCTCAGGCGAATTGGTAAGTCTTGTTAATTTTGAAATGAAATTTTGCTCATGAAATTTTGCTCAAACATTACTTCAAGACTTCTATTACTTTGCTAACTACTACTAATTATTACTTTGCCATACATAAACAGGTACAAATGTTTTGGCTTACGTCAATATGGTTTGTGCAAGTCTCCAAATCTCCATTCCCAAGTCCGTTGTTTATTGTCAAGTCCGGGAGGCAAAACGGAGCTTACTTGACCATTTCTTCACTGATTTGGGTAAAATGGAGGTAAAGCTCGGAATCCCTCTCCCTCTTTGTAACATGTATGCAACACTTGTGTATGTCTTGGTGAGTGAATTTGAATCTGTTCAATTTGAAATTCCCTGTGCAGCAAAAACGATTGTCATCACTGTTAAACGAGGATCCGGCTGTCATGGAGCATCGTGCCGCCCTAGCAAAGAGGCTGGAATTATACAGGAGTGCTCAAGCGGAGATTGATTCAGTTGCTTGGGCTAAATAGATCTGATCTGCAGTGTGTATCAGGAAAATGGCTAGTAGATCGTGAAGGAACGATTCATTCATTGGCGATTATATTCCTTGCGAGGGAGAAGGGGTAAATTTGGGGTTTTTGTCCTTTGTATTTTATTGTCTTGATATAGAATCGTTATGAACTGCTTTCTACACTTTGAGATGATATACGGATGTATCTTTTTTTTTGTTTTGACCTCTTTGCGATTGTATGAATGTATGTTGGTGAAAATTTTATTATTGTTCAAATGGTTTTTGCTTTACGGGTGAACGGAAGCCAAAGCTTACAAAAAAAAAAAAAAAAAATGCACCAGCAGCTCACATCAATTCTTGTTGAAATTGATCCAATTTGAAACGACAAAATTTTAAAAGGCACGGTTTTTAAGGAGTAGCTGGTCTTAATTCAGCAAAAGCGAGAAATGTTTTAGAACGACAAACTCATGAAACACGATAATGAATTGAGTGATAATTAGCATACTGTACCGTATAAAAAGTTTCACATTGACTAGGTAGAGAAATCGAAGAGCAGCTCTGATATCACTTAAGTTTTATTGAGAGCTGTTTATCTAGCCGATGTGAGACTTTTTGTACGTTACAATACGCTCCTTAGGTTTATTTTATCCTTTTTTTATTTTCTGCGCCTCCTACAAGACCTCCTGGAAGACGAAAATCATGAAGAAAGACATTTATAGTTAAAACGACGATAATTTTAGAAAACGACGATATCTGGCAAAAAGACGACGTATATCAATCAAGGAAAGGAGAATGAGCCAAGGAAATACTGCGCGAGACTTTCAGCAAATGGACTTGCGTTGCGTCAACTCTTAGGAATCTAAAATATGTCGTTTTCCTTCCCGTTTCTCGTCAACCTCGGTTTTTAGGACAAACTTTTTTAGTTACTTTGTTATCTTGCCTGAACCTTAAAAACTGACCCTCACACCTCTTAAACTTTGAAATTTAGCAAAAATATGCATTGAACTTTAAACGTTAGCAAAAGTTTCCCTTTTTGTTACATTCAGTCTATAAAGTTTTATTTTTGTCCTCTGAATTATAGTAACTATGTTATCTTATCCTTTAAATTTCAAAAACTTGTATATTTATCTTTGAATTTTTTTTTTCTAGTTAACAATTCTTCTCAAAGTCAAAACTCAAATTACTTACCCAAGAATCGTAAACTGAGCCAAGATAAAATGGTATTCCTTAATCGAGACGAGGGTGAGCTTATAGAACACACGACGGTGAACGATGCGATTAGCGTAGAGAGGAACAAGATTTGTTGAGTATTTGTAAAGGAAGCTAACAAAAAATGAGGAAGAAGAGAAGAGTGGAAGCAAGCTCAGCGTCGACGAAAATCTTTCACTTTATTTCAGTTCCATTGTACCTCTCCCTTAAAAAAGCACAATTTTCTTTTCTTCAATCTACATACAATCTATAATCTTACTCAATCTCAAGCTCAACCTCTTCAATGGTTGTGACTTTAAGTTCGAGGCTTAACTTGCCTCATGTTCCTCCTCCTCTTTATTCCTCGTTGTCTTCCTCCTTTTTGTCTTCGTTCATGGCTTAGGCTATGACTCTTAGGTGAACAATTTGAGTTTTGACTTTTACGTAGAATTGTTGACTAAGAAAAGTTTGGGGGTGCAGGTGTAAACATACTAGTTTTCCAAGTTTAGCGGTAAGATAATATTTTTACCAAAGTTTGAGGGGTAAAAATAAAATTCTACAAATAAAATGTGACAAAAAGGTGACATTTAGTTAACGTTTTAAAGTTTAAATGCCGTTTTTGTTAACATTTTAAAATTTGAAGGGTGTGCAAGTCGGTTCTCAAAGTTCAATGGGTAAGATAACCTTTTTTTCACCTATAAATAAAAATGTGTTTTTTTCCCTTGCAAAAGAGTATTTTCATTAAAATGCAAAGCAAGGGCAAGAGGTCACGAAAGCACATCTTATTTTTGAGCAAATTTAGTGCTGATTTGTTAGCATTTTTTTTATTATTATTTTTCTGACCCTTAAGAAAAAGATCAACTTTGTTTCCCACCAAAAAAAAAAAATCATTATTATTAATTATGAAAAGAAAGTTAACTTCTTTGTCGGTAGGCCTACAAAGGAATGATATGAACTTTTATTTTTCTTTTGTTTGACAAAAAGAGTGATGATTATTTACTTTTTATAATAGTAGTATAAAAAAGAAAAAGAACACATAGTGTTGTTTTGGGTTAATTTTATTTTTGGCTATGAATAATGTAACTTGTCTTATTTTGGCTCCTAAACTTTAAAACGTTGGAAATTATACCTTAAACTATTCAAGTTCTCCCATTCTGTCCCTTCCGTTACCAAATTCGTTAGATATGAATGGAATTGAGCTAATAATTTCGTTTTGGCCCTTAAATTGTGTAATTTATCCCATTTGATCCCTAAATTTTAACAATAATAAATCACACTCTTGAACTATGAAACTTGTCCTATTTTGACCATTTCATCACCAAATCTAATATATATTGACAGATTGAGATATATTTTGATCTTTTGGCTTAATATATATTTTTACATATATTTTGAGTCAAAATATCTAAATTTTGTTTATCCATTATATAAGTTTTGCTAGTTTTCTTTTTTCTTTTTCATAATTTTTTTGATAGGTTTACTATTTTATTTGCTCAAGAAGTTTTATGAAATTTTCTCCATCTTATGATTTAACATTAAATTGAAAAATAGGAACAAGTAAGGAAAAAAAAAACTTGGATATATGAGTACTTAAGAATATATTCAATAGTATAACCTACTTGTCATTTTAGGACTAATAGGCCATTTGGAACTTTAGTTGTAGTTGACATTTTAAGTCTAAGAATTGTAAAATATGAGAGCTTTAAAATGTAACAATTTTTTGCTTTTTTACTTTAGCTGATAAGAGCTTTATATTATTTGTAGTTATAACTTATAGGTTGGAATTGAAGTTCTAAATACCCTATAAATTTAGGGTTGAAAATTACGTAAATAATATAATAATGAATACTTTGCTTAATTGGACTCAATAATCACAAAAAAAAAAAAAAATCAAAATTTGTATTAATTTTAAGTCAACAAGAATGTACATTTGCTTATGAAATTTCCTATCTATAGGTCTGGGATGCGTGAAATTTGATTATAAAAGATTTAATCTTAACTATCGATTTATAATTAATCGATCATGTGCATATATATATGCGGCTTAATTTGTCAATATTTTATTGATTTTGTAATTAAAAGGGTCAAAATAGAACAAGTTTCACAATTTAATAGTGTAATTTGTTATAGTTTAAAATTTAGGGGTAGAAATAAGACAAGTTGCATAGTTTAAGGGGTAAAAATAAAATTACTAACTCAATTCCATTAACATTTAATAGATTTATTAACGGAATAACTAAAATGAGACAAGTTAAATAATTTAGGGATGTGATTTGTTTTAAAATTCAAGAGCTAAAATGTGATAAATTGTATAGTTCAGAGACCAAAAGTAAAATTAATTCTTTTATTTTGTAATACAATTTTTTTTTAATAAATTAATAACATCATTGACTAGTTTTATTGGTAAATAAAAATCTAGTTTGATCGAGAAAATCCTTTTAACAGCTGCATCTCTTGTTGTACTTTTGTTTCCTGAAGACACCAAATCCTTGTAATTGATCCTCTAAGATAACTATTCGACAAAAAAAAAAAAAAAACAATAAATTTCCTAAAATAAAGTCATAATTTTGCCAATTTTTTCTCCTAATATTAAGTATACTTTTTCTTTTGGAAAGAAAATTTGACAAGGTTTGTTGACTCGGGCCCCTCCAAGAAAAAAAAAAAAAAAAGAAAGCAAAAAAAGAAGAATCAGAGACTTTCACGAAGGAATTCAGACGGCGTCGTTTAAACCGCTCTTATCCATTTCTTCCCCACCGCCCTCTGAATGAGTCGATCGGGGTTTGAAGAAACTTATTAATAACAACAATGAAGGACAATGACGATTCAGCGATTGCCGTTCATGTCACGCCAAACCTCTCATCCTCAGGTTCTCCCTCTCTCTCTCTCCGCAGAACAATGAAGGAAAACGCTAAATGTTTTTTTTCCCTGAAAATTACGGTGTTGTTTGGGATCTTTTGTCGGTGATTTCTGACGCAGAAGCGAATGTAGAAGTTTCTCGAACCATTTTCGTAAAATTTTTGGATTGAAAAACAGTTTTCAGTTTTAATTTGAAGGGATTTATATGTATTGTGTCAATTTTTAAGGGAAATTCAGGAATTTTTCTATGGTGATCTGGTTTTCATTAGAGCTTAATTGTCGTTTTGCAGAGAACAGCTTTCGAGGATAGGTAGAGGAAAAAGAGAAAATTTCATCTGCTGAAAAATGATCATCGCATCTGAGAGGGACATTTTCGATCTTTCTGGACCATTGCATCTTACTTCAATTGACTGGTGAGAAATTTCCAACCCCAAAAAAATGTAGATTTTTTCTGGGTTTCATTTTTTTTTTTGGCTGGTTTTAAATCTTATGTTCTCTTTGTCATTATTAAAAAAATAAAAATAAAAAACCTGTTTTCTTATTATCAAATTGGTGTGAAGGAATTCTGTCCCCTTTTTTTCCCTTAATGTTGAAATGTTCCTAGCTGAATGAGATTTGTGCCCCTTGGTTAATAAATAGTGCAATCATATTATGACAATCTAAGTTTTTTGATTAAACCATGACAAATGAAATTCCTGCTTCCACCAAGGGTACAGCTAAAAGAATGACATGATGAAAACGTGAAGGACTTTCATCATGTTTAGGAGATGATTTTCTCTCGTTTTATTCTGTAAATCAACTTTTATCGAGTGCTATATACGCGAGTGTGGCTTCTACTCCTTAAAGCCTGTGGGGGTAAGATACTGGTTGCAAATTCCATGATTCAAACCTCTTTGCTACAGTATTTTCTCTTGCAAAAATTTTCTCTCTTGCAAAAATTTAACTTTTTGTTCAAACATTCTGTTTGAACATATGAACCAAACAAGCCCACCATTTTCAGATATGGGTTATGTCAGACATGCATTTTGGAAGAGTCAACCAACTTCTGATGTGGTCCTTTCGAAATGTCTATTATGCAATTGGTTATTTTGCAAGATACTGAGGGAAAGAATATTTATCTGCTGCTTTTTCTTTGCAGGGAGAATCCGCATCACCGGAGGTCTATTGTTGCCAGTTTGGTTCAGGGTGTCTACGTTTTGGAAAGGGACCGCCAAGAGAAACGCACCGATCATGAGGCCCTTGCCCCTCCCTGGTGGGAGTTCTTTCACTTTAAGTTGCTTCGTAATCTTGTGGATGATGCTGATTATTCCATCTTTGGTGCAATCTATGAAGTCAAGCCTCCTGCGTCTCAACATAACCACTCCTTAGATGGAAGTCCAAGATACGTCATTGCCTTCCGAGGCACCTTAACAATGCCTGGCTCCTTCTCGCGGGATATTGAATTGGATCTTCACTTCCTTCAGCAGGGACTCCACCGGACATCTCGCTTTGAGATCGCTATACAAGCAGTTCGCAACATGGTTGCCGCGTTTGGTGATGCAAATGTCTGGCTGGCAGGCCATTCCCTAGGCTCAGCCATGGCAATGCTTGCCGGGAAAACCGTGGCAAAGAATGGAACTTTCCTCAACTCTTTCCTATTCAACCCGCCGTTCTTCTCCGCCCCGATTGAGACAATCAACGACGAGAAGATCAAACATGGGATCCGGATCACAACCAGTGTGATAACAGCAGGACTCACCATTGCCATGAAGGCTACCAACATGAAGGGTCTTACAGAAAACCCATTTGCGGGCCTTTCAGCATGGATTCCTTGTCTATTTGTGAACCCGGGTGATTATATATGCTCTGAATATATTGGGTATTTTGAACACAGGGATAAGATGGAGGAGATAGGAGCTGGAGCCATTGAGAGGCTAGCAACCCAGAACTCAATTGCGGGAATGTTGCTGAAAGTAATGGGGAGAGAGTCAGATCCAATGCACCTCATTCCTTCAGCCAATTTGACCATCAATTTGACACCTTCAAAGGATCTGAGAGAAGCCCATGGAATTCACCAATGGTGGAAAGATAATATTGAGTTGAAGTCCAACCTCTACAAGTACAGATAGTCTTGCTTGTTGTATTGTGTATTTGGTGTGTGCTGCCCCTATTTACTGATTTAGTTTTGTTGGGTGGTTTGGTGTTGTTTTATTACTTTGAAACCTTCATCTGTCGAATCAGCATGTAATCGAAAGTCCGAGGGTGGTTTTTTTTGGTTGGGCATCTTATGCAAAATACAAGCAGGTCCATTGAATTGAAAACCCCTTTGGTCGTACACATGTTATGACCCCTTTTTCGTTAGAGTAGGTGTGAATCATTGCTAGGAGATATTTAATAATATCATCTCTACGTTTAAGCTAAAAAAGTACAGTACGAAATAAAAAAATTGAAAAATGAGGCAAATGGGGCATTCCGAGAATTGAACTCGGGACCTCTCGCACCCTAAGCGAGAATCATACCACTAGACCAAATGCCCTTTAGTTGATTCTGAAAGCGCTCTCACATTATTGACTATAAGTTCTAGTTTCGCATAGACAAACCATGACATTGAAATTAAATGAAAATGTGCCTTTCATCGCTTCTCATATTTTCGCAACAAAATACGCCGCCTGTTCAGTTGTTATATATTACTGCAAATGCCTAGTAGTATAATGCTCCGAAAATATGAGACTTGTTCGGGAGGAACCTATTCATGATGTACATATTAAGACCACTAGATCTGATCAATTTTTTTGTCAATTTTTTTAAAATTTAACAGTTAAAAAAAACGGATAGATACCTACCGTGGTATCTTTCCTACTAAAAAAATTGCCCTAAAATATTTTTGATTCTGTCTGTCTTTTGTATACAAGTACAAAGCGACACATATTGGGCTGGTACTACCAAATTGTTAAGAGTTACCGCAGTTAAATTTTTCCCGGGAACACCGCGTACAACCAATCATGGAATTCTAATAGTGAAGTCAAAAAAGCAGACTCGAAGCCCAAAGCTTTTGTCAGTGCTCTGTTACCACTTGCAGAACTTTACAATTACCAATTACCCGTTGCCGCCCATGTTCTTCTTGCTTGCTCTGTCCACGTACAGCAAAATTCTTAGCCCTTTTCTCATTGTCATTGTTACACATGACATAACCAGTCTAGTGAGTGACCACAGCATCTCTCATGTACTCACTCTCTCAACGGGCCTGCCCACTTCTGTTTTCTCTCTCTCTCTCTCTCTCTTTTTTTTTCTTTTATAAAGAATTTTACAAGACCAAAAAAATTACTTAAAACCCGTTTAGAAACACCAATTAACAAAAAATGTTTAGTTCTCCATTCAAACTACAATTTAAACCGACGATATCTTATTAAAAAAATGCTTGGCGTGCTGCTATAGTAAGTTGTAGAAATCACATTTTAATTTTTTTAGTATTAGGTGCTCCACACCACCCGTATATTATGATATAGTTCAAAGGTAATCTCATGATAATGCCATATTTTTGTCTGTTAAATATATCTCACTCTTTCTTTGAAATGACTTGAGATAATATGAAACTAGATCATGTAGAAGTAGAAATACTAAAAAAAATTAAGAAAATTCATCTTTGCTTCTTCCACAAATTGGCTTTGTATCCCTAAATTATTAAAAGACACAGTCTTCAGTTGTGGGATCAGCCTTTACTTCCACTCTAATTAATCCCTCCGTATCAGCATTCCAAAAAAGCAAAAGCCAGAAAAAAGAAAGAAAGAAAGAAAGAAAGAAAGAAAAGTCCCCCTTTTCATGCGGACTAGCTTTACCTTTATTGAACATTGAAAGCGTGAGAATAGAGCTGACAATTATTAGAAACACACAACAAAATCCACCACCCTCTTTGCTATGTATTCCTTGCCTAGATGATGTCCCAAGCTACTTTAACTAAATCTTAATCCCAAAATAAATAAATAAATAAACAAGTAAAACTAAACTAACCCAATTCTCAAAAGTGTTAAGGAAGAAGACAATGTGGGCAGTCATTAACTAATTCTTGCATTTACCTCAATAAAATTGTGTCAAGAAATCGAAACCCCAGGTTACCAATTTGGTCAAAAGAACTTACAAAAAAAAAAAAAACAGAAAATGTGAACCAACTTACTAACTAATTTAATTCTCAAAAGAAAAGAGAAGAATTACAACTTGGGTAGTAGTCATAAAATTACAACTTAATAACAAAAAGAAAAAATAAATAAATAAATTTTTACAATCCAACTTCATAAAAGGGTCATAAAAACACTAATTCTAGAAGAATTGAGGAGAAGGAAGGAAAGCTAAAAAAAAAAACTGAACCCAATTTTTCCTGGAAGAATTGAGAAGAAGAAAAAAGACAATGTGGGTAGTCATTTACTAATACTAGATTTATACTTGCTAAATTTGTCATGAAACACTAAAAAGAATATGAAGTAACTAACTAACCCAATTTTTTTTTTAAAAAAAAAAATTACAACTTGGGTAGTAGCCATAAAATTGCACTTCAATCACCCAAAAACAAAAAACAAAAACAAATTTTTACACGTCAACAAGTCATCCAAAAAACAAATCCTAGACTTAACAAGCAAACAAACAAACAACAAAAACAAAAAACTAGCAATGAAACCCAAGCACAGATCCATCCGTGACAGCAATTACAACCTTACACCCAGCTTTGGCCACCACATGATGAGTGAAGAAACGCAACACCCTGACCCGACCCGCCATCTCTATTCTCGACTCCACCTCCATCGTCGCCCCGACCCGACTCTGCGGCCCAAACCCCATTCCCATTCCCGTTCCCGTTCCCGTTCCCGTTCCCCATCCCATTCCAGTTCCCGTTCCCGTTCCCGGACTCCCCGTTCCCATTCCCGGACTTCCCGTTCCCATTCCCATTCCGTACGGGTCACCGCTCACCATTCCGACGCCGATTCCCGAACCCGGGTCGGTCTGAACCCGGTCATCGGAAATTGGGACCGAGTAGACGGCGAATGTGGCGGCCATGTACTGGGTCCGACCCGAATCGATTTTCCCAGCGGGTATGAACATGAACCCGACCTGGTTGCCAGAATAGAGGAGCTGGAGGGAGCTGTCGTAGTGGGTGAAGACGGCGCGGTTGGGGTTGCGAACGGCGACGTATTGGGAGAAGGTGAAGTTGACGGAGCCGTTGGAGACGGAGAAGGAAGGGAGCTGGACGGCGTTGATGGCTATCTTGGGGTCCTTGGGCTTGAAGACGGTGAAGTAGACGATGAGGACGACGATGACGATGAAGATTAAGAAGATCAAGGCCACCACGCATGAGGCCAGGTTGGTTCGGCCCGTGGGCCGGTGCGGCGGCCTGTGGTGGTGGGGGTAGGGTTGGGGGTGGTTATGGTGGTGGTTTGCGGGGTGGTGAGGTTTGGTCATGGTGGTTTCTTTTTTTTTTTCTTTGGGTGGGGGGAAATCGAGAGAGTGGAGAGCTCAGACGAGTGGTATCTGTCGGGGGAGTTTTGCTTTTGATGGTGGGATTTGTTTGGAAGTGTTATATGTGTGTCTGGACATGGGAGATTTTTTGAGTTTTGGCATTTATTTGTTTGGCAACTCGTTCTAAACACATTCCTAACACTGTATGTTTAGAACAGTGCTTAAAATTATTAGTTTAAACTATAAATAATAAAAGACTCTTTTATATTTATTTCTTAAAACTAAACTCATAATTTAAATTATTTTTTTAAACATTTATATAAAGTTGAAACTGTTATAATATAAAACAAAAGTTAATTATAATTTAAATTTTTATATATTATAGTAAAAATATTTCAACTTTTAATTTTAACTGTATGACCAAACATATTTAAATTATTTTTTATGAGATCTTATAAGAAAAACACAACTTTGTATTTATTTTTTAATTGTCTAATTAACAATTTTGATTAAATTTAACTATTGTAAAACATATATAAAAGTTCTCACAAGTAAATTTTTTTTACAACTTTTTTAATGTGATGAGCAAAACACTCACCAATCAAAACTTCCAAAGAAATTTGGAGGTGTACTACATATGTATCACGTGATGATGTGATGGGGCGGGGGGAGTGTGAGAAAAACAGGACCGATGGTGTTTGGATGTAGAGAGAGAGAGAGAGAGAGAGAGAGGAGCGTCAAAATGAGTGAGTGTTTGTTAGAGATCCTTTAGTGGGATGTATACTTATTTTTCATTCTTTAACCATTGAATCCACGATGGAAATAGAAAAAAACAACTTAATTTGATGGAGAAAAGTTAATACTTGTCACATAATGAAACCTAAAAGAGTAATATCACATAATATCGTTTTTATTTATTTTTAAAATTAAGAACTACATACATTAAAAAAGGGGATGTATTTTAATTTATGTATTTTAAATACTAAAGTTACTTACTAATCATATCAAAATTAATTAACGTGTAAATTTAGTGATTCGAAATTTCACATTGTTACAAGAGAGAGAATTTTGTTATCTTACAGAGTTGGTTTTTTCCCCCCTTTTTTTATGTTTTCTTCCTTTTAATCATTCGGTGCATGTTCTTAGATCATGTGGAGACAAAGAACAAGTAAATCCCATTAAATCCAAATAGTAAATATTGATAAATATATATCACCATTATTTGAAAAAAAAAAAAAGCTAAAACCAAAACCATTAGTTAACTGTCCTTGGTTGAATATTTGGATTCTAGTTCTCATGAAAAGTTAAGTAAGGTATCTATCTGGAGGTACAATTCAAAGACTGAGAGATTAAAGGGCATGGCCCCACACGAGGAAATTAATGTTTTGGGTCACTAAAGAGATCCTACAATTAAGCAAGAATTCTTGATGTTTTGTCGGGGAAAATATAATAATGTGGTATATAGTTTATTTTCCTTTTTATTTTTAAAACTTTGCATGAATTCAAACTTTTCACCTTATAGTAAAAGCATTTGTAAATTTACTGTTAAACTATTTATGCAACTACTTATATACAATTTCTTTGATGCTAAAGCTATTTTGAATATTGTACCGCCGAACACTTTTATTACTATGCTTGTTTGTCTCCTTAGACTTTTTTTTTTTTTTTTGGTTGAGAAAATAGACTTTTATTTAATCCGTAACTAAGTCAGATATTACGACAAGGCCAGTAAATAAGAGAGACAACTTTGTCCAATAAAAATCCTTAAACTGAGTACAGGCAAAGTTGGCTTGACAGTGGACTACAGAATTCCCTTGTCGGGATACGTAGTAGATGGAACCACTATTCGCCGAAGAAAAAACATCACGAACATCTTCCACAATCAATGCCTCTGGGGCTCTTGAAAACGGCTTTTGCATTGCATCTACCACATTAATGGCATCCGTCTCAGCGACCTAATCAATAAAACCTCCTTCCACAGCAAAACGAGTACCCTCCCGAATTGCAAGCCACTCCGCCATATTGCTCTGAACTTTCCTGACGCACACAAAGCTGCTGCATCAAGAACAAAGCCAGTACCATCTCGAACACACACACCAATTCCGACATAATCAAGATACTCCTTCACAGCAGCATCTGCATTAACTTTAATCACACCCTCGGCTGGTGGAACTTGTCCCCTTAGACTTTGAGACAGCTTTTCGTATATTATCAATTTTGATTAAAAGCTTGGTTAAGTTTCAATTTTGGTTGATCATTGATGCATATAATCTTCAGAATTAAAAAAAAAAAAAAAAAAATCTCCCTTATTCTAACTACCAATTTGTCTATTTCAAGAGGACGGTTTTGACAAAGTTATTTTTGTCTAATTATGAATTCTTATCAGGTCTCTTTCAAAACTTCAACTAACTAAAGAAAGTGATGAAAGGTGTGTCTAAAGAGGCGCAGTCAACAAAATGGAAAGAAAATTTTAGTGAAACAACTGCCTTTTTTCTTTTTCAAATGCTTTTAACTCCTTTTCAACCATACAAATACAAAGTCTAAAATTAACAGCACAGATAAGATTTGAGATCAACGAGCAAAGCCAACAACTAGGGGAACAAATCAAACATATTTTAGAAGAAGTAAAATTTTGGTCCTATTTTGTCATTGAAAACATATTTTTCCCTTTAAATATACACATTTTTTTTTTCTGATTAACTTTTCCAATGGGGCCATTGTACTTAAAACTATGGATACATTAAAGGGTCCTTCTATCGATTTCAGGATTCAAGGCTTTATTGAACTCCTATTTTCAAGACTTTTGTTCCTTTTGAGCTCCCTCTCATGGATTTTTTCATTACCCTCCAATTAGAATCTTTGACTGAAAGAGCTCATATGTCAAACACAATCTCTAACATTTAAGATCTCTGCCAACGCATAGGTGCAGTCCAACACAAACTTGTTTTGGTTTAACTTATTTGATTTTTTTTTTTTCACAAAAAGACAGTGCACGCAAATCATTTGTATAAGCCTCATAAATTTGAGCAATTAGTGCGTCAAGGCAGCAAGTTCAAAAATAACTCAAATTGTATGAAAAAAGGTAGACCTTTTGCTGGGGACTTAATGCCCAACATTCTTGAGGTGAATGATTGTGGACACAGAAGATAGATCAAAAACCAACTTGCAACAGTGTATTAAATATGAGCCACAACAAGTGAAGGCTAGTGTGTTGGTAACGGCAATTAGCTAAGAATAAGCCGTAACAAGCTATAGCTCGTATGGAAACACCAGTTCGGTTCAACTCATTTCAATTTAAACCAGTTTTGCCGAAGTATTAGCATTTCACTTTAAACTTTTCAGTTGGAACTGGTAATCCAAACGAGCTAGTGCTTCTGCTTAAATACCATAATGGACTGGCATAACAAGTACTCCCATCAACCTAGCATCCCATTATACAGAGCACTTGTAGAAGCCAGATGATAAAATTGCCAGTCAGTGTGAATTGGTTTCACAGAGTTTGAAAAAAGAGAGATTATAATTGTTAACAGCTGCTCTTTCTATCTCTCTCTCTTTGCTCTCTTTTTATATTTCACTATTTTGGCCCCATTTGCATACGATGCAGATGCAATTATTGGATCCGCCACGAAGAAAAGAAGAGAGAGAGAGAGAAGCAATTATTGACCTGAAAAACACCCATAGTGCAGACAGTACAGAAACCAGGCTCCTACATGTACAAAGAACCTGACTCAGTGCTTGAAAATTGAACACGCACAGAAGTTCAGCCTTGTTGATGCTCTGGAAACACATGGGATGATCATGCTATTGTGGGGCTATTAGACCATAGAAGAGTAATCTGAATATATCATTAATTTATGAGATTTTATGTACCTGTATCTTCCTTATACATCGTAGAAACTCCACTTATCTAGGACATATGGAGTGAGAGTGTGAAACTTTGTGGGTTCAAGTGGTGTAGATGAGAGTGAAAATTATGTTATTGAAAATTATCCCATTGCAAACAGAATGCAACTCAAAAGCTATATTACTTTTTTCTGTTAGTGAAGGAGCACACAATTACATCTTTTGAAAGACAAACCTTGACTAAACCTCGGTCGTTGATGGTCTTCTAATGACCAATCTATGTAAATATCCTTCTACTGAGCTTAAAATCTGGATATGGGGATAACACTTTTGTACAATATATTAAGTCCCACCAGAGTAGTAGTACAATACCTCAGAAACTCTGCAATCCATAAATCGGAGCAGAATACAAACTTATTATGAGACTTCTGTTCAACATCCCAATACAGGGTTCAGTATCAGTTGACAGAAGTGAAAGGGAAGCTTGACGTTTCTGTGGAACAAGTCAGCCACCCACATTACATACATATAATCAGCAGCCCATCTGAAAATGAACTGGTTATATAATTAGTACATAAATATACTCTATAAGGTAGTATAAACTATTATGCGAGCTTGTCGAGCCTGGAATCCATAACTTGGGAGACAACTTCAAGAAATGCAGCTTCACTCATGCCAGGGATAAAGGAGTCGTGGGCTTGGTGCACAATCTCCTCAATCACAGATTCTTTGTTTAAATTTTCCCTACACATGATGCTTCCAATGGCAAAAGGAGTGAGACCTCTTTTTACTCCTTTTTTGAGAAGCATAGTGGAAATACGGAGAGTGCGGGCACACTCAAGAGGAATGTCCCACCCGTAAAATTTCAAAATGGCAATATCTTGTTCAGCATCTAACGAATTTATGTACTCAATGATGTCTGGAGAATAAGGTTGCTGAGCCTGTGGCCAGTAAAGCCAATCAAAAGTGCAATCTTCAAACTGCAAAGAATAAAGCGAAGTAAACTTGTTATTAGCAGAGCATCCAGAAACAATATTACCGGATGTAGTAGAGATAGTTTATCCAGCTTTTTTGGTAGTTGCAAAAGCCACTACAAATTGAAATGTTTAACTTGAACCTTCAATTACAAATTTGCATTTATCACTCCTAGAATGCACCCACGTACACATTGAATGAAAATCATTTCTTGGATAAATTCATTACTCAGAAACAAAAGTAATCATAAAACAAACCGAAAGAACAGAAAGTGAGAAAAGTATACCTTCTCAGGCAGGCAGTATCCATGATCAATTGGAATGAGCACAGTTTGACCCTCTTTCCCTTTGCTGAGCAATACATTCCCAGAGTGCCGGTCTGCATTTGCCATCCTTATGTCAAAAACAGTGATCTTATGCACCTCCTCAACTGGAAAAGCTCCAGGACCAATGTCCTCACAACTTCCTTCATTTCTCATGAACATCTGCAACGAACCAATCTTGATGTTCTTTGGTGCACGCTCATACCCGTCAGGATGGTTGAATCCCTTGTGCAAGCATTGGACCATAATAGTTGGAGGCACACCAGCAAAGCCCATCACCTCTCCTGATAAGGTGCGAGGTCCGCTTCTTGGATGATCCAATAGGTATGCAGCAACTTCCCTCAATGCTCCTTCTCCTACCCTTGTTCCCCTTTTCAGCCCTTCTCCATTTGATGACACGGGTAAGCCACGGGGATTGTTCAGAGCCATGGGCTCCTCATCAATAGGCTTAAACACAGAAACATAGTCCTGACCTAATGCATCTTGCATTAGATAAGTTCCTCCAGTTCCCTCAGAGGACCTTATAGGTTGATTGCCTTTTTCCAAACCATCAAATGTAGACTCGAACATATCTTGGATGGTTTGAGGCAATTTGACCTTGGGATTAACAAGAATTGATTCCAACCAGAAATCTCTATCTGTACGAGGTGGCTTCCGCGTTACAACGGGAAGCTCCTCCGATTGGTTCTCTCCTTCGTCGACTCCTTTGTCCCTTGTTTCATCAGGAACTTCAGCCACTACAGAGAGCTCCAGGTCCTTCTCAACAGGCTTAGCATGAAATTTTGCTGATCTCTTTACCACCAAGTGAATTGCAGCATCATTGTTCTTGCGTATATCGTCAACAAGCCTCTGGTCGTCGAGCTTTTCCCCATTGAAGAAAATCTCTTGATCCTCAAGATCAACAAAGCCTTTCCCCTTCTTCAAAATCCTTTGCTTCACATACCCTATGTTTCGGTGCCGATCAATGTGGAATTCAAACTCCTTCCCGCATATGGTCCTAACGGTGATAAGCAGGAGATCAGAAAGCCTTAGAACCAAATGCAAGACATTCCCACCAGTCACTCCGTAATCCTTGACGAGTGAATCATTCCTAGCTAATTCCCTGCCTCCAAACACAAGCTTCTGCTTCTTCACCACGAACCCTTTACATGTCTGGATCCTAAGCTTCACCGACGCAATAGAGTCCGACTCAAGAACACGCATGGGGATCACAGAGCCGTCAACACTGAGGAAAATTAGGATCGATTCGCTGGAGCAATGTCCACGCTGGCTCTCAAAAAACCCAGCAGAATGAACCGATTCTTTGCGAATCGGGCTCAAAGCAACGCCAACAGACATTTTTCCAAACGAATCGCCCCCTAAATTCACCCTAAAAACCTCGCCTTTTTGTCACCGATTTTCAAATTACAAGGCCTCTCAATCAAATTGATCAAGGACTCATATTCTAAAAATAACACGAAAAGGAAAATGAAGAAGGAAATAACAAAACTAAAAACAGATAAACCTAATCCCCACAAGGAATAGAAAATCCTAGGGGTCCAAGTTCAAACAAGTAACTCAAAAACCTAGAATCTCGAAAAACAAAACCGAAACTTGATGAAATCAAACAATGGATTATATGTTGAAATTAAGGGCTTTGGAATCGAAAAACCCGAGGGCAAATACCATCAACAAACAAACTCTCACAAAGACTGTCGGAAAAAGGGAATCTTTTTTTCTGTACTTCCCTGAGAGTGTGGATTCTTACCGATGAGGAAGAATCAAAGGGAAATGGACGAGGAAGGAGAGCTTAAATCCGCGAAATTTGCAGAGTTGGTGACAATTTGCCGATGAATTGAGCAGAACTTTTCCATTGACCGAGACTGGACGGTCATCGATTTTCCAGTTGGCCCGTAATTTTCTCGCCGAGAATTCCTGCTCCGAGAAAATTGTCGTCAAAGAGAGAGAAAGAGAGAGATAGAGAGAGAGGAAGAAACAGAATTGTAGCCGTTGGCTTTATAAAGCCTTTTTTTTCCTTTTTCTTTTCTTTTTTCATTTTCTTTTTTTTTTTTTTGGACCTAACGACTAGTGCCGGAAAAGGGACAAAAAAGTATCTTCGGTTTTTGAATGACAAAACGACGACGTTGAAGTTATAATTGTTATTGTAAGTTGTAACGGCCGTTTGACTTGGCTTTCCAGACAGGAGATTCAAATAGTCTATTTTTGCCAAAAATGTCCTCAAAACTATTTTGGGGAAAAAAACACAGTTGTCAGATAATTATTACTTTGAAGACAAAAAACGGTGTTTGAAAAGGTGGTGAAAACCAGTGATTAGAACCACTTTTACTGTAGTATATATGAGCTTTACACTGTTTCTAACTAAGTTTGTGGTGAGAACCCCACCACTCAGCCAAACATGGGAAAGTAGTTAAAAAAAAAAAAAAAAAAGACGATAACAGTAGTTAATGGAGTTGGCTAATCCACCTGAAAAAAAGGAAGAAAAAAATAGGTTATGAATTCATTAAGTGAGGTGTATGTAATGGCGTTATGTTGAAAGCCTCCATTTTTTCCCCCTTTTACATAGAAACAAAAAGGGTAAATTTGGACTCTTATTAGGAAAAACACTTAGGATTTTAGAGGAAGTGATTAAGTGGATTTTTTTTAAGGTAATAAGAGAGAGTTTATCCTCTTAATCTCTCTGCATTTTAATTTATTTTCCAATGCATTTGAAGTGTTTCCCTTTAATGCATAGCATTTGGGAAGGAAATTCAGATGATGATTATTGCAGCACGAAAATGTTTAGAACTAAAATTAGTATTGAGCATTATAATTAGAGAATAGTGGGCACCACATGAGATTATCCCATGTGATAATATCTATTTTCTATGAAATATCCTTTTTATTTTTATGGGGTTAAAACTCTATTATTCATAAAATAATAAAACCTGGTTTATTTTATAGTGTATTTTTTAGATTGAGATTCAGTGTTTTGCAAATAATAGGTTTTAACCTTATAGGATTAAATAAGAATTTTCATTTTCCATTAGGAGTAAAATCAATATGAAACATCTCAGGTAAAAAAAGTGCAAGTCACCTATAAATCTCTTGTTATGATACACAATTTTTATTAGTATAAGGTGTGATACACTAGCAGTGTTTTTAGAAGAAAAAACTAAAAGCATCATGTACGGGACAAAATTAGAACGAAACATCGTAACTAGAAAAAGTGCACTCCACTTATAAATCTCATGTCATTATACTTATTTTTCATTTAGAATTTGGTGTTATAAACCAGTAGTTTTCCTAGCATAATTCATTGCTACAACTACAAAGTTGAAATTTTAAGCCACATATAAAAACATGAACAATCACCTAAGCGCTTCCGTTAAGTGTTTAACCTTTGACACATACGGCAAACAACAAAAAACAAAATATACCTTAACGTTAGGTACTTCCAAAATAAACAAGACAATTTGTACAATTCCTATCACATGAGCACCGCCACACGTGCAACGTTGTCGGTTCTGATAAGATAGAAAAGGAATCAATTTTAACGTATAAAAATGCCATTACCCTCAAAAGGCAAAGAGATTAGTAATAGTTTGATGACATAAACTAGCGATTAAAAGTACTAAAAGCATTTGTTTTTTTGTAACTTTTGGTTTGGCCTCCAAGGGGCCTGATTAATCGGCGTTGCATTCGAAAAGGGTCCCAAATCTACATTACATACCTGCAGAGTTTTCCTTTTCTTAATTTCAGCTGTTTTCTTCTGTCTCAAATTGGAGACTCTTTCTCTGTCACTTAAGATATTAATCTCCCCTTGCCATCATTGAGGCCACTTGAAGCTTCTCACTAGCATATATGCATAATTATATAATAATCAAAATAATATTAGTATTGGTTGAAACTATTGGTTATCAAAATAATATTAGTATTGGTTGAAACTATTGATTAGAATTATTTTGGTCTAAACACTATATAATATAAGAATTTTATACTGTAGTTTATTTTTGCTTTAACGTTTAACATATGAAAAATTTACACTGTTTGTACCACGTTTTTTAAACACCCATTGAAAAAACAACACACGTATATATGACAAACAAGTGAGATTGGTTTACTGAGAGGGTAAGAACGTCTTTTTTTATTTTTCTCGTGAATTTATTTGATAATACCATAGATGAATGCATAATCTTTTTAATCATGTACAACGTGCATAAAAAATATTTTTGGTCATACAATACATGATTTTCGATCTAAAATTAGGTGAACCTTAATTAAGAAAAAATAGGTCTAATACAATCCAGTTGCTCAAATTAAACAAACTCTCATCCAATTTCTCTTTTTTCGATAGCACGTCGAAAAAATGCATATTTTGTGAGTGAACTTCTTATGTTCAACCAATCATATAAATCGAATTTATACATTGTCATATATTCATCACTTGATAAAAACAACTTTCTATCAAATTTGTTTAATTTCAAGTACCATGGTGGTTACAAACTTAAACCTAAGTATAAATGCAAGTCACTGAATTTGTAGCACTAATATGTTATCCAAAAATTAGTACATACATATCCTTGAATATTATTGCTTTGACATTATTATTATTATTATTATTATTTGAAGAAGACATTATTTTTCTCTAGTGGCCATACTTGAAAGGAAGGTTCTTAACCTTTTGAAGAGAATTAGAGCAAGGAACACTGAACTTGCATGAGCTCTTATTATGAAGTCATGGGAAAATAGCTTTAGGTTTGTAACTCCTAAATTATTAAAAGGTGTGTATTTGAGTACGTGTCCATAACTTTATTAAACAGCATTATCGAAATGCTCAATTATGAAGCAAAAATATAAAAATAAAAATAAAGGTGTGTTAGATCCGTGGGACTGAAATCTTTAATTGCTTTAGTGGGTTAGATTTTTTTATTTTTTATTTTTATGACGAGGAAAAACCAAACCGAAAGTTGATAATTAATCATATATATATATATATATATATATATATATATAACAAAGAAGTGAATGAATTGCCATTTGGGGTCCTGTTTAGCACTATAATGGCTCTCCATGTGAGCAACAGACCCTACATCCCATGCCTAAATGAAATGCTGGTCAGACCAAAAAAAAAAAAAAAAATGGAGAGAGAGATAACGGAACTATTGATGACAGATCATTTTCTCAAAACGGATTGGGTCGGGACACGAGACACACAAAGAACTCGCTTACATTTGCGAAAAATTTTTTTGCGTAGTCTGATATTATTTTTAAAATAGGTAAAATATTTTTGTTTTAGAAAAAAAAATTTTGAGAACTATATTGAGAGTGATTTTTAAATTTTTGCCCCTAAAAAACATGTGAAAAAATTTCTAAAAATTTTGAAAATAAAAATAAACGGGGTCTTTGTTTTGAAAATTTGTTTTCCCTGTTTTTGTTTCTAAATAAAAGAAAAGCAAAATATCTTTAAAATTTATAAGACCAAAAGAGTCCTACTTTATTCTTGAAACGAAATAAAAAAGGACTTTTTTGATGGAAATCCTTTCTAATGATATATGTTTTGAAATTATTGAATCTGGTTAAAATTATTTTTTAATGCATATTTTACGGCTGAAATATACCCAATGATAAATATCTTTTTCGGTTTGAAATTACAAGTGAAAAAACTATCCCACTTTGTCCGCTCATTCGCAAGCAACTCTTGCTAAAAAGAAAAAAGAGATTATATATCCCCTGAGCTCTACGTAAGGAATAATGGATGGCATTTCTAACATTTCGAATGAAAAATATATGATAATAATAAGAGAGAGATTTTTATTTATTGAAGGAAGAATGTATAACATATAATGAAAAAGTAATGATACAAAATTAATACTTCAGGCAAGAAAAAAAAAATAGAAAAGCAGAGTAAAGATTAGAATTATTACTTCTCTAGAATTATAGGGAATTATACAAGAAAGTTCCAAAAGAAAAAAAAAAAAAAAAAAAAGATCTGCACAAGAAAGATGCTTGAATTCCCGCTGTATTCCTGCCCGTTGAAAAACCGGACCAAATAGTTTTAACAATTTTTGTGAATGACCAAATGTCATGTTTTTACGCTATTAGCAGCCGTTGGAAGTGATGGTTCAAGTTTTAACGTTCAGTGCGCCCGTGTGGGGACGATTTTTAGGGACGTCAACTAAGCTTCAAGTCTTTGAACAAAAGACTTTAGGGTTTATTTATTACGCGAGTCTAAAATAGTATGGTTTAAAATTGATGTTTAAAATATAAAAGTTTAAGAACAAAAATAAAACATTATATTAAGTTTAAAACAAAAATTGGTGTTTGAAAAATTAATTCATAAGAAAAACAAGAATATAAATAATTTTTATTATAAAAAATACTTCAAACGATGTGAACTAAAGAAAGGGTCAATGTTTAGATTGTAAGTGTTTTGCCCGATTTCAAACTACCTTTATGACTTGAATTGATTTCAGTTATTATCTCACTAAATATTAATTTGAACCGGCTTATATCTATTCACCAAACGTCATGTTAGTGCTAAGTCAACCTTTACTTGGCACTACTAGTTATCTTTTCCCTCGACGAAAGTATTGTTATCAAGAAAAGTACTACTTCTACTGTGTATGGGCTTCAAATTAGTACGTGTTAATTTTTTTTTTAGAGAAACCTTTTTAATTTTTTATGTCATGCTGTATTTGACAATAAATTTCAATGTAATATCAAATTAATATGTTGATCAAAATTTTGATTTTTTTAGGGTCAAAATTTTGATATTTAGATAGCTAAATGTATGCTCAATTTAATGTTGTTTTTGATGTTAAATTTCACATTTATTGTATTTGATCAATATTGACAAATGTCAAATTTTGAAATTTAATTTTTATTCATTAATTTGTTGATTTTGGATATTTTCAAATTATTTAAAAACTCAAAGTTTGTCTTTGCAAATTCTAAAGCCTAAAATATAGGATTAATTAAAAAAATTCCCCTATGAACTATAACTTTTGTAACACTTTGCCTCCCAAACTTTAAAATGTAACATTTGTTCCCTTAAAGTATAAATTGTTAATAAAAATGATCCTTCTGTTAGAATTTTAATAAAAAATTGACAAATGACCATAAAGTTAGAGGTATTTTTATAATTCTACTTGTAAAAATAACTATAAAATTAAAATTATAATAAAAACAGTCTTTATTGATGATTAAAAAAATCAATTAAAACCAATTTATATCATTAGGATCCTTCTTTTTTGATATACCAAATTTTTTTTAAAATTTTTTTCACACCCAAAAAGTACTTGAAATTTTAAACATTATATATATATTAGTAAAATGGAAAAGAATATAACATAAACATATTTAATACAACACAAAATTTTTAAAGAGAAATAAACTCTAACTGCATTAATAAAATTTCTTTCATATTTTTGATGTTTTTATTGGTATTTATATCTTTTAAAATTTTGAAATCCTTTTTTTGAGTGTGAAAAAAAGTTAATAAAATTTTAAATAAAATTTTGGTACATTGAAAAAAAAGAGGGATCTGGATAGTAGTATGTTTTTAATTGATTTTTTTTATTGTTAATCATCAATAGAGACTATTTTTATTATAGTTTTTAATTTTTTGTTGTTTATTTGAATTTTTTTTTTGTTTTTACAACTAATATTACCAAAATATCTTTAATTTTAAAATTATTTGTCAATTTACTGTTAAAATTCTAACAGAATGACAATTTTTGTTAATAGTTCATACTTTAAGAGGAATATATATAACGTTTTAAAGTTAAAATGACAAAGTGTTACAAAGCCTATAATTAATTTAGGATAGCAGTAAGCAGTAAAGCACAAAGAAAGAGCAAAGAAACATACATCTTTTTCAATCCTATAAGATATTATAATACCTGTCTTTCTTTATAAATTTTTGTAGATAAAAAAATTGTAGTTCTTGTGGCATTTTGTCATTCTCGATTATACGTTGTCTAAAGAAGGAATAATTTGAATTTATAAATTCTCTGTGATTTATGATTTGAAAATAGAGAATCTATAACAAAAAAAAAAAAATATATATATATATATACATACATATATATATATATAGTATCCTTGACATTAAATTAAAATAAACAAGATTATTAGATAAATGACGTAAAAACTAAATAGATGAGACAAGGGAGGCACATTTCCTATCTTTCTTTTTTTTTAAATGTTTATTGAAATGCAATAAAGTAAAGCATCTATTTCTACAACACAAACTAAATAAATAATTTGCACTACGTTCATGTTTGTAAGAAGATAATTGAGTATAGGGATACTTTAACAACATAATTACATTCTCATTATTATAATAACCAATACATTTTATAGGATAAAATTAGGTAGACATTGTTTAAATGATGTTAATTTCTGCTATTTATAAATTATTTGTAATTTATTTTGTTATTTTTTAACATAACTAGTAAAAAGAAAAATTACGTGTTATATCATAATTTTAAACATTATGTTTATTCATACTTTACTTTAAAAAGTTATGCTACATTTCTACTCGTATTGTATGTTTAAGATATATATGCCATACTTAAACACGAGCTTTTTAAAAGAAGGCATTTATGAAACTTCTCCAAACATTATCCCAACTAGAAATAGATTATTACATGTTATCTACAGTTTTAAAAATGTGTATTCATACTGTAGTAAAAAAAATTATTACTACTCATGTTATATTATATGTATAAGCTGTGTCACACCTCAACATAAATAATTTTGTCGAAACAGCCATATTTGGGCCTAAACGATCTGCACTCTAGTTGGGCTGAGAGTTTCAAAAACCCAAAGCCCAAAACTGGCCACCTTAACAGTCATCACCCGCCAAAAGTTGAAAATCTCCGCTTTCCTCCTCTTCTCTTCTCTCTCTAGAGACAATGGAAGTTGGTCTTCTTGTTTCCCTCATCACCATCCTTCTCTCCTCCATTTTCCTACAACCAACAGCTCTCCAAAGCCCTCAAGAACTCGTCAGCTCAACCGGCCCCGCGAGGGAGTCTTCGAATCCCACATCTCGCTCAGCCCTGCAAACTCCTCCCCCTCTGGTCCCTGCGTTGTTCGTCTTAGGGGACTCCTCCGTCGACTGCGGCACCAACAATTTCCTCCCCACCCTCGCCAGAGCCGACCGCCTTCCCTACGGCCGCGACTTCGACACTCACCACCCCACCGGCCGGTTTTGTAACGGACGTATACCCGTCGATTATCTTGGTACGTTATTCGCTTTCTTGATTTCTTTTCCTTGTTTGGGCGGTGAAAAAAATTTTTTTTTGATAGAAATAAAGGTAAAGTTATTCTCTTTTTCTGTTTAACAAAATTGGTTCTCCCTTTTCTTGGTTTTCTTTCTGTTTTTCCCAAGGAATTAAATAAGTCAAAAACTTTTTCATGAATTCTTGAAGAGAGCTCATGAACAGCGTTTTCTTTAAAAAAAAAACTTTCTGGTTAATTTGATAACCTGGGATTTTGGAAAATTCAAATTCGTATATTGTTCTTCTAAGATGCATAATGTGTTTAATGAAATTGGTTAGTGGCTAAAATTCAATTCTGACTTCATTAGCTTTTAATTCCTTATAATTAGCACTTCATCTTGGGCTTCCTTTTGTACCAAGCTATCTGGGGCAATCTGGAAGAGTAGATGATATGATTCATGGAGTCAATTATGCATCTGCTGGAGCTGGAATAATTTTCACAAGTGGCTCAGAATTGGTAAGTTTTTTTTTTTTTTTTTTTTAATGATGGGATTCTAGAATTATTTTATTTATATATTTATTTATTTTCCTTATGGGTCAAGCAATTTTAGTTTTGTGATGTTCTACGATAGGGTCAGCGGATTTCTTTAACACAGCAAATTCAGCAGTTCACAGACACCTATCAGAAGTTCATGCTAGATATGGGAGAGCTAGCTGCAGCTGATCTAATCTCAAGATCAGTTTTTTACATCTCCATTGGAATCAATGACTACATACATTACTATCTTCGCAATGTTTCCAACGTCCAAAATCTCTATCTACCATGGACTTTCAACCAGTTCTTAGCCTCTTTATTGAGGCAGCAAATCAAGGTTTTGTCACAATCTGAATGCTCCTCTAGTTAGACTAGATTTTCAAATTAGGTTTTGATTGCTTTACAATTTGTTGCAGAACTTGTACAGCTTAAATGTGAGAAAAATGGTTGTCATGGGGCTGCCACCAATAGGTTGTGCGCCTCACTACCTGTGGCAGTACAAGAGCAGCAATGGTGAATGCGTTGAGGAGATCAACAACATGATAATGGAGCTGAACTTTGTGATGAGGTACATGATCGAAGAGCTCGGGAGGAAGCTTCGGTATTCGAGTATAATTTTCTGTGATGTGTTTGAAGGTTCCATGGATATACTAAAGAACCATGAACGTTATGGTGAGACCTTTTGATTATTCTTTTTTTTTTTTTTTTTGGTTTTGCACTATAAATCTATTTGTTGTGTCGATATAATCTTATGTCACTTGTTCTCTCTTTTCAGGTTTTAATGTCACCACTGATGCTTGTTGTGGACTGGGAAAGTACAGAGGTTGGATTATGTGTCTAGCACCAGAAATGGCTTGTAGAAATGCTTCTAATCATCTCTGGTGGGACCAGTTTCACCCCACTGACGCAGTCAATGCGATTCTAGCTGACAATATATGGAATAGCCTGCACACAAAAATGTGCTATCCCATGAACCTGAAGGATATGATAACTAAGAAGAAGGCCTGATTACGCCCCCAATTGAGAAGATTTGGAGAATGCTTAGATTTTGATCTAGCTAAGTAAAAGGTCCTCAGAATCGTTTTGATACAATTTTATGATTTAGATATGGTGAGAATAGAGTATAGGCTAGTTTGATCACATGACTGAGACTGAAAAATCTAAGCCCTTTTTTTTTTTTTTTTTTTTTTTTTTTTTTTGGTTGTAGTTTTTCACTTTTGTGTAGTGCAATGTAGTTTTGCTTAGATTCTTTCTCAACCTTCAAAGTGTAGCTTGTTAGTGATGTCTTCTATGTCTGTTCTCTGCACAAAACTGGGGAATGAAAATATAGTAATGTCCCTGCAATAAACAGAGAGTTAGTCAACAAAGATATAGTTTTAAATGCTGACCATTTATAATGTATATAGAAGATTAGCAACTGCTTATATCCCAATATATAGGACTATTGCCCCCGAAAAGAGAAAGTTCGGCTTAATTCAATTCATGAAGAGGTGATTCTGCACTATAATGGGATTGTTGAACCACTTCCTAATAACTTTAAGCTTTTGGAAACAAAGGGGAAAGTAGCAGGTATGAGAGTAGCGCTCTCTAAAATTGTCATCACGTGTTGAGCTTTTAATATATTTCGAGCGTGTAATGAATTGGGAAATTATCCAAGGACTCTACTTAAAGGACATATTCAACAATGGCTTTTATCAGGGTCAGAATATTGGTGATGAGAAACGGAAAAAAGATACATATAGAGAGAGAGACAAAGTGAAAATTACTTTTAAATATGGAATTGTCATGTTCTTCAATAAGGATTGATTTTGAGCCAAAAATCCTCTCCACTTTTCCATATCAATCTTTCCATCTCTCTTTGAATCAGCTTCCTCAAACGTCTGTGAAGTTATACACAAGGTCAATTAATTGCATAACATGATTAATTAGTATTCTACTTGATTACTCATTTTGCAAACGTGAACTTTATAATAATTTCTTCAATCTGACTCTTTCAAAAGGGCCAAGATCATCTCCTTGACCTTTTCATCAAGACAAGTCAAAAATAATAGAATAAAAGGGTTTCTGTGCTATAAATTTTTAGGCCATAATGTATATGCCTTCTCTTTTGCCTCCCCACGGAAGCCAGTTTGCTGTAAATCATACAATTGAAATGCACCTACCATATTCAATATGGAAAATTTTATACAATATTGATTATTACACACAAAGATAAATGTGGACAAGAAATTCATAAGTGCAGCTTTGTCTACTTGCGGTGTGTCTGGATGGAAGACACTGAGACATTGAACGAACTCTCCGAATTCGATTATCCCGTCTTGTTTCGAATTGAACACTTGAAATATCTATGTATTTAGATGACCAGTACCCACATTAGACATTGTCTCAAGAAAGAAATAAGACTGTTCTCTAATGGCCGAGCTTTCTTCAGCATGCCATTGAACGATAGGAAAAAAAATTATGTGCATAAGTTATCAAAACAGAGTGCAATGAATACATACTTCCTGAAAACTCAAGATCAATTTCCAGCTTCAAATACTAGCTAAAGATTACAAATTTCTAGTCTTTGTAATTTTCCTAAAAGAAAACAGACTGCAATGAATATCCTTCATTGATGTTCAGAGGTTGTTGGTGGCAGTAGTGACCCCCATAAATGATTAATATTCAACATTATCGTATATATTTCTATTATTGGATGGGTTACAATAATTTTTCTTGTAAACTAAAAACATGACGACATGTTTCATTTATTTTTTTTAAACATATTTTAATTATTTAATAGAGTTACAATCAACGCTTTTTTATGAAAAATTGACACAAGTGTTTTTTTTTTTTTTTTTTTTTTGGGTTTCAAATTTAGAGACCGTCAATTATTGACATCAACATTGTTTAGTGGAGGTATAATAATCATTTTTTTTAATGAAAAATTAATACACAACTAGAGATGTTCTATGGGTTAATATTCAAATTTCAAAAATTATGTGTGTAAGCTGTTGGGTGAGATTTTTCACAATGATAAAACATAATTATGATGAGGTGATCATCCAAACATCAAGAGACCGGATATATGTGCATCAGAGGTGAAGAGTTATTTATATTAAAGAGAGAATAAATTCTAGAATTGAAAGGAGAATTCAACTCTTTCATTCATCATGTACTGTAAAATCCTCTCAAATTGAGAGGGGAGAATTGTAGACATTTTCTTTTCAATACAATAGCATTGAGATTCTGAAATTATCTTTGTTTTATTCTTAAAAATTACTTGTATTTTTTGAGTAATTAATCTTTTTTCTTTAGATTATTCGTTCGTTTCATCAAGATTACTAGTCTAAGGATTACAATTTAGTGTTAGGACAAAATTTAACATGAGATTCCTCTTTTGCATTATGGGGGTTCAAATTTTAGACAGTCAATTATCGACACCAAAATTTACCTTTTTGGACGAAGTTGCTTTTTTTTTTTTTCACTTTTTTGGTCAAATTTTGTAGATGTGTCAATTGTTGACACAAAAATTCACTTTTTTCCACTTATTTTGATCGTTTCTCTTCTTTCTTCTTGATTTCTTTTTTTAGGGGTAGTTAATTTCTTTTCATATTGCTCAAATCATTTTCTAATTTTTACCATTTCTCCAATTTCCTTTCGTTGAAGTAATTTTTCTCAAACTCGTCATTTTCTTTTTTCGCATGGCTCTTTCAATTACTATTTTCTCATGCATACCTCATCTAAGTTTTCTTTATAAATTTTCCACTTTTGTTTTAATTGTTCTTCACTTGTCTGGAAATATATAACATTTAATCAAAAAAGTGATTCGGAATCAAGAGCTACATACATTAGCAGTTCAAAAACACCTATCAGAAGTTCATGATAAGTATGGGAGAGAAAGATGTTGCTGATCTCCAGCTCACTATTTGACCTTTTCATTGGAATCAATTACTGTCTTCACTGCGTTTTCGGTGTCCAAAACCTCCATCTACTATGGACTTTCAACCAGTTTTTAGCCTCTATAGTGAGGCAAAAAATCAAAGTGACATCACAATCTTCATGTTCTTCTCTAGTATGTTTAGTCCATATATAGTTAAATTTTTCGTCACATTAAATTAGATTTTCCAATTAGATATCGATTTTTTACAATTTGTTGCAGAACTTGCACACAACTTACATGTGAGAAAATGGTTGTCATGGGGTTGCCATCTATAGGTCGTGCACCTCGCTACCTGTGACAGTATAAAAGTGTTAGGAAGTGTAGAGGCTAACTTAACATCCTATAAATTATCGCCCTATGTAGAGAATCACAGGGATCGACCTCCCTGGTAAGGTTGCTTGGGGGGATAAAGGGGGCTCCAGCCCAACATTTTTTTAAGGAGTTCAGTAAAAGCCAGCACTACAATGCCAGTTTTTGTGTGCCGCGGTGCTAAAGAAGTGAGCATCAGGCTTTCTTTGGCCTAGAGCATGTACTGGGGTGCCAACTCAAGGGCGTGGCCAGCTGCACCAAGGGCCAAACATCCAAAGCAAAGCAAATTTGTGCTGCAGCACCAGCTCAAGGGCACGGCTGAGCAATGTTGCAGCTGGTCACTGAGAGTCTTTTTTGGGGGTTTTTTTGTTTCTTCTTTCTTGCAAATCTATAAATATGACATGCTAGGCTTTATATGTATAACTTAAAAAAAATATACATATATCTATAGAGAGAGATCTACAGAGTGTAATTTATTTTTTCTTAAAATATTTTCATCATATAGTGAATTCTTTACTGAGAGTAAATCACTATAAATTTAGTATATGTTCTTGTTTATTTTTTGTTTTACAGAGGGTCTAATTCGTAACAAAAGCAGCAATGGCGAATGCATCGAAGAGATCAACAACAATATGGTAATGGATTTTGAATCTCATCATGAGAAGTTTCAGGAACTTTTACAAACTATTTTGATCTAACAAAGTAATAGGTCTTGTGAATTCTTTTCTTATAATTCTTTTGATTCAGATGTGATGATATTAAAGTGTAGGCCAGTTTGGTTATATAAATAAAATTTGATGAAATTATGAGATGCTTTCTCAACCCTTTTGTGGTTCTTAATTTTTGTGTAATTCAACGTAGGTTTTTTCTGAGATTCTTTCTTAACCGTCAAAGTTTAGCTCGTTAGTGATGTCTTCTATGTCTGGTCTCTCCACAAAACTGGGAAATGCAAATGTAATGTCCCTGCAATAAATAAAGAAATAATCAACTAAGATCAACAAATAGTTTTAGAGGTAGATCATGATGATGAAATTAGAAGATTAACAACTTTACTCAATAAGGACTCGATTTAAAAGGACATATTCAATAATAGCTTTTGTCAAGGTTCCAATATTAAAAGATGTCTGGTATGGTAGTGGGAACCATTGATTAGAACTGTTTTTTACTGTAGCATGTAAGAGCTTTATAGTATAGCAACTTTTTTTTTTTAACTGCAGCATATGAGAGCTTTATACTGTTCATAACTAAGATAATGCTTCGGACTGCCCTATGCCAAACACCCTATTAGTGATGAGAAAGGGGGGAAATATAGAGAGAGAGAGTGAAAATTGTAATAGAAACAATTCTTTGTAGTTTGAATTTGTTTGTATCAATTATCAAATTAGGAAATACAAGGACAACTTACAAAAATACCCCACGAATTCTCTAAATTATTAAAAATACTCTCCAACGCACCACTTATTAAAACTGTCATTTTATTAGAAATTAGTGATTTATTAAAAGTCTATGTTACCCTCTCTTCTCACTCCCTCGTGAGAGACTAGAAAGAGAATTAGGGGTTTCAATTTTTGGTATTGAACTATAATGAATAAAATAGTAAATGTGTAATTAATATTGTAAAGGATAAAATTAGAAAATAGACACTTTTGAAAAGTTAAGGAGATAAGGGCATTTTTATTAAGGGTTGACTATAAGAGGCATTCCATATAGTTTTCTTGTTAATTTAACAATTTTAGGTAACTTGTCCGATCATGTGCTCATAATGTGTATTTGTATGGAGTCCATTGATAAAGTTCCAATTATCTTTTTTCCTAGTCTAATTAAATACGTAGGCACGTTGCTAAACAATACTAAATTTTTTTCATCTTCAATGTTTAATAGGAATCACCTCAAATATGGAATTGTCATATTTTTCAATAAGGATGGATTTTGAGCCACAAATTCTGTCCACTCTTCCATGTCAATCTTTCCATCTCTTTTTAGATCAGCTTCCTCAAACGTCTACGAATTTACAAAAGCACAAAGTCAATTAATTGCATAACATGATTAACTAGCTAGCATTCAACTAAATTACTCATTTTGCAAACATCACCTTTGCAATAATTGCTTCAACAATTTCATCAGGAAGGATCAAGTCTGACTCTTTCAAAAGCGCCAAGATCATCTCTTTGACCTTTTCATAAAAAAAGTGATAAAAAAAAAAAGCAGATAGCAGTTTCTATGCTATGAATTTTTAGACCATAATAGAATTGATGTTTACGTGTATCTACTCTTTTTTACCTCCTCATGCTCTATGAAGCCTGTTTGCTGTAAATCATAGAGTTGAAATGCAACTACCACATCCAATATGGAAAAATTTAGCACAATTATTAGACAGAGGAATAAATTAATATTGACAAGAAATTCATACATGCAGCTTTTTCTGCTTGAGGGGCTGCTGGATGAAAGACGCTCAAACATCGAACAAACTCTTCGAATTCAATTACCCCGTCTTCTTTCGAATCAATCATTTGAAAGATCTGTGTATCAAACACGACTAATACCACGTTAGAAATTGTCTCAAGAAAGAAACAAGACTGCTCTTTAGTGGCTGATTTGGGTTGCTAAAAAATCCTATATAAATATATTATTTTGGCTTAGTCGTGTGTGCTAAGCCTCGAAAAGCTCAGCTGGTAGAGCTTATGGCCCTTAACCATAAGGTCGGAGGGAGGTTCAAACCCTTTTTCTAGCGCTTCTGTTTCTGTTTTTATGTTTTTCGTATTCTTTTTCTTTTCCTTTTTTTAAAAGCATTTGAACATCTTGCTTCTCACCCTGTCGGCAAAGAGATTCTGTTTCTTGCTGTTCCCAAATAAACCAAGCTGGAACTCTTCCTGAAAAACTCAATATCAATTTTAGCTTAACATATTAGCAAAAGATTACAATATACCTAGTCTTGGAAATTGCCCAAAAGAAAAGAGACAAACATGCCTATATATATATATATACACACACACAGTAACATTATGTATCAAATTTTGCAAAGATTTTGATACATTATGCTTGAGACCTGATTAAATATATTACACATACTTACTTTGCTTATTAGCCCATCATCAACTATTGAACTACTTAACTTCTTGAACAGCTCAAACAAAGTCTCTACCTCAGAAACATCAACTGCACAACATACACGAAAAAAAAAGGTAAAACACCACAAAAGAACAACGAAGCAGATAAAGAAAATATAAATCATACAATAGGTTTGGGCTGCAAGAACTGTGGGGTCTTGGTCATCATGTGATCTAAGCCTCTGCTTCATGCAAACACAGCCCATAATGTATATATGAGTATATTACTTTGTATGCGAAACGCTTTTAACTAGACATGAGAGAGAGAGAGAGAGAGAGTTTTCTTAGGAGGAAACAATTATGGCTTGAAATGTGACAGTGGTATCGGTTTTTTTTTTTTGGTCGTTTTACATACATCAAATGAGAGTTGGGAATATGTGCCTATAACAAGAAGGTACTAATTAACGTGTCTAAGTTTGAACTTAATTAATGCTGAAAAAAGTATTAAACTTTTTTACTAATTCGACTTTTACGTACTATACAACTATTAAGGAATAACGACCACACATGCTCATGGTTTGCAAGTTGACGTATAGCTCGCTGTATTAGTTTAACTTTTTACTTAGGCTAAGAATAAGAATAAGAATATTAATCGTAAAGTGTTTAGATGATTGCGTAGAAAATGAAATATATTCCAACAACGTTATAAATTTTAGAGATGAAGAGGCAAATGGTTTTTTTTAATTAATGGTGCTCTTTGAAATAAATGATTGTACTTTTTTCTAAAATAGGGAAATGATTTATTCTCATTAATTATAAAATAAAAATGACAAAAAGACCTTCACTATTATTAATCAGCTATAATATATCGGTTATAAACTCTAATATATCAACGATATATTATAATACATAATGATAAATTAAAGTATATCAATGATAAACACCGAGTATATTAGTGATAAACTGTAATATATTAATATTAAAAACTTTAATATATCAATAATAAATCTTAATATATCAATCTTAGTATATCAGTGATAAATTTATATATATCAATAATAAGAATAGGTCCTAATATATTATTGATAAACTCGAGTATATTAGTGATAAACTATAAAATACAAAAGTGAAAAAACCTAGTATGTCAATAATAAACGTTAGTTCTTCAGTGATAAACTCTAATTTGAATCCCTATTTTACATTCTCTCTCTTCCCTTCCCCTCTATGCTTCCTCCCTCTCTCTACGATCCTCCCTTCCTCCCTTTCTCTTTAACAGCGTGGTCACTCGGGCGAGACGAATTGGTGTTGGAAACTTCATCACGAGGCGGCAATGGCGACGAGGACATTGTCTTCTTCGACTCGGACAATGTATGTTGGGCCACGATGACGATGGGCGACGGATCCATCCTCGACATCGTCTTGTCCAGGTTGAAGGTGATCTCGACGGCGAAGGAGCTTTGATCACATCCTTTCACAAGGATACCAATCATCTGATGAGGAGAGAGGGAGAGGAACAAATAGAAGAAGGAGAAAAAGAGAGAGGTCATCGCCAGAGAAAGAGAGAGCTTAGAGGGAGAGAGAATGTTGGGTGGCCATATGGCTACCACGTCATCATATACATAGTATAAGTTGATGAATTAACTTGAAAATTTCATCGATTATAACCTTTTTGACAATATGCCTCTTGATCTTCAAACATAACATTTGTTTTCTATGATTTATGAAGTATTAACGAAAAACTATTTATGTTAGGATTCAATAGAAGTTGACATATAGTTGGATGCGTTACATAATATATAAGTATTTTAATAACTCTATTATGTATAAAGCTAATTTAATATAAAATTTGATAAAATTTGGATTTCTAAGCATTAAACAAGAGTCTTGAAACTTTTAAAAACTAATAATCTTTTTTTTTCACTTTCATGTTACTATATATGGTGGAGCTAATAGATTAATAATTGACTAAATTGTTCAACGACCTTCATTCTTTATGTTACATGTATTATTTCTGTTTAAAATCTTAATGAAAGGAGTTTTTTCATTAATTCTTTATAAATTAGGAGAAAATAATTTGCCCCATTTGTTTTTTCCCTTGAAATTTTTGAAAATGTGTTCGCATGTTTTTTGAGGGAAAATTTTTAAATATACTCTCAGTATAATTTTTAAAAAATTCTCATTTTTCAAACAAAATTTTTTTACCTATTTTAAAAACAATACCAAACAGCCCCATATGTCTTGCAGATGGTAATATGGACATTCTTGAAAACACAGTAAAAAGTATAAGCACTTATCCAACAATGTCTTTTTTAGCATTTTGTATAGGCATCAAGATCTATTATCTTTTTTTTCTTTTGTATTTTTAGCTATTTCTTATTTAAATTTTGACATCTAAATAAATTGCTTTCTCAGTTTTAATATTTAGGTTCTATTTATATATGTTTGAAATGTTAAATTTAAATATTGTATCATATAAATAATAATAACATGGGACAAAGAAGAAGACAAGAAAAGATGCCCCATGCTTGGTGCCTCTTTTATGCTCTCTTACAAGAAGTAGAACACGTGTGACTTCTACTAACGGTGTGACTTACCGAATAATCTGCAACTAGAAGTGAATAGAATGGAAACCTATAACTACCCCATCATTCATGTCCTTTGCTTGTTATGCAAGCTCAAGAGGATTTTACCTATCAATATATATTTTTTTGGTTTATCTATCAATCTTTTTTTTTTTGTGCCCTTTATATTTATGGGAATTTCACCTATGTACACGTAACAAATGTTGCCTTAATTTGGACTGCAACTTGCTTACATGAAGCTAGAATCGTTAGTAATCGTTGGTCAGCGATAGAGAGGTGAATTCGTTCTTAAGCCTTGTACACACCGCCCGTCACACTATAGGAGCTAACCATGTCCGAAGTTGTTACCTTAACCGCAATGCTATGCATCACCATTCAACAATTTGGGTTTTGGAATGTGGTTCTTTATTTATTTGCGGTGGAAAAGGATCAAGGAATTGTAGCTAAAGTTCTCCAGCTATAAACATTCCTTTAGCAAAGCGAATTAGTTGATAATTTGAAGATCTTATATTCCTCTAAATCTGCAATTACACGGTGGGAAATTATATGCCCGTATTTGCTTGTCCTTAAGTTCTTCAGCAACTCAATTTGTTTCGGTGAGAATATCGCAAAATTGATGTAGACAACTCGACTAGTGAAAAAGGAAATTTCGAGGGATCCAATTAGTGGGATTATTTGCTCTTGTTTTAGGGTTTAAATCAATTTTGTGAAAAACACGTAGTTTATTTTTTTCTTGATATTATAGAATACAAGAGTTATATACTGTAGCAACAAAAAGTTTTAGTTAAAGCTGAAATTGCGAAATATACTACTATGTTTCGAATAAGGGACTCTAGACCTTTGATTAATTTTTCTAGATCTAGATATTTGGATTTTTAAGGAAAGTTAAACAGATACTATTAGTGCTTAAAAGTTATATATATACTATTAGTGCTTAAAAGTTATATATACTCTTATGTGGTCAAATACAATATATAATTTACCCAAGTAATCAATGCCACAGCAACATATAATTGATTTTTTCCTTTGAAAACTTTTGTTCAAGAAGGCACGCATATATGTGAACTATGAAATGCTAAACGCTAAACCAAATACACAAATGTTAAGTGTTATTTCCTCCTTGTTTGGCAAGACAGTCAGAATTAAAAGTTAAAATAAATTTACTATAGTATATAAAAGCTTTATACTGTAACTTTCTTTTTTCTTTATATCGTAGTATATGAAAGCTTTTCACTATAACAGTTAAAATAGTTGAAACAAGATTGCCAAACAAAGCCTCTATTTTTTTTTTTTTGAATTGTTAGTTATCCCTTAACTTTTAATTTTAAAAATCTTCTCTAACTAATTTAATAAATATTGCAAAATGCTTCCAAATGGATGATAATTGCTTAAACATTTAAATGAAAACAACCTTATACATGTGATAATACAAGGGAAAAAAAAATCTTGAGTCTCATATTGTTAAAATAAAAAAACAAAGAGCAACTTATAAGGACATTAAGTCGTTTAATGTTTTTGATCTATTTCTATTTTGATTAAGACATTAATCTATTTTTCACAAGTTTGCTAGAACCTAAAAATGATGGTTTAAGGGCCTAAACTTTTAAAATCCAATAACGAAGTTAATCTTGATCTGTTTGTATTTAACTGTAGATCCAACATACATAATGTGCTCTTTTTGTATGCCATTATTAGCAACAATCAATACACTATTATTAATACACACAAATACATTATCCTTTTCAGAAAAAAAAAAAAAAGAAGTACGTGTATTATGTTTACATATATATAAAAATAACATAAACGTGTACTTAGGGCTCGTGGCACGCCATATTGTATTGTATTGTATTAGTGTTATTACATTGGACCTTTAATTCTTCAACTTCTACTCATAACATAGTCAAAAGATTCAGTTGTTGTAACCCACAACACTATATGCTCTAGAAGATCAAGAACTTGAACTTCTTGATGTTTGGATTATTAGGAAAGCCTTTACTTTCGTCTTACATATTGGTGGTGCTTTGCAATGCCATTGGCTCTTTTAGTCCTTTTTGTTTCTTCGGCTGCAATTATACATCAAACCAAAACAAAAAAAAACAAAAAAAAAAAAAAGTCGAGCTTGTAACTTTAGTTGACACAATTTAGCCCTAGTCCTTAACTTCAGAATTCAACACAAAGCTAGGAAATGCCATGGTGACGTCCCTGCATATGGAAACCAAATCGAAAACTATGAGGTTTTGACTTGAACAGAACATTAACATTGTTAGCACTAATGACCAAATTAATTCTAATCTTTCTTCACTCTTAAGTAAATTTAAGAAAAGTAATGACTTAGCATTAATTGTGAATTAGGGCTCACTTTAGACATGGAAGAGTCATATTCTTTAGGAGAGATGGGTTCTTTGCCACAAACTCCTTCCATTCTTCTTTGTCAATTTTCCCATCTCCTTTTGAATCTGCCTCAAGCATTGTCTGTACAATGAGAGCACAAAAAAAGATTACTAATTTAGACACAATAACAATGTGACATGCATCAAATAGGTAAATGTAGATCAACGAACACCTTCTCCACAATCGACTCGACTACATCATCGGAAAGATTCAAATCTGATTCATTCAAAAGTGCCGATACCATCTCCTTCACCTTTTAAAAGTAAAAGAAGTAGAACTTCTGACATTAAAAGTAGAAGAACTATGATATATATCAGAAGAAACGTTACACCCTACTGTTACAAGCTATCTCGCAGCCCATTTTATTGATTCAAATATATACACAATTACATATTATGGCCTAAAATGCAAACATTTACAATGAGCAGAATTGGAATGGTTCACAATGCGTAAGCTAAAGAGGATAAATTGCTTCATATTGCTGAAATTTATATCAAATTCACAGGGGAGACTATATTCAGCAATTTCAAGTGTAATTTAAAGTCCACCTCTTCGCGTTCAATATATCCAGTCTGCCGAAGATCATACATTCTAAATGCAACTGCAATGAGAGATTTTTACAGTTTAGTGGTACGTAAAAGAAAATGATAAGGCATTGCAAGACATGTTTTGTATAATAATTTTCAAGTCGCATACAAACAAAAAGCCAGAAAGCAATGACAGAAAAGAAAACAAAGTATACAAGGCTACTTCTGTTATGGCCTGGCATGGTATGTCATACATGAAATTTTGTCTTCTTGAGAAGCATTTGGATGGAAGAAGCTTAGCGACCGAACAAACTCTTCAAACTCAATAAACCCATTTTGCTTAATATCAAACGCATCAAACAACTGTTGCAGTCCCATGGCAAGATGCAAATATTAGCATATTTGGGAGTTAAATTTCTTAAACTATAGGTATCGTTGTTATATTATCCAAACAACGAGGTATGTTTTAAAATTACATTAAGATACTGGGTATTGAGACAATTTCCAATTAGATGTTTGATGATTAGAAAAGCAAGCATGCATACCCTGTCTGCAAAAAGGTTCTTCTTTTTGCTATTATCAAACAGAGCAAGTTGGAATTCTTCCTGGTCATAACAAAATATTGCTTAATACTTTTTTCAGAATAAAAAACTAAAAATCCTACATTACAATCTTTCCAACCAAGTAATTTAAGGCATGAAATACCTTCTGGATTTTTCCATCATCTATTATGGAACTGCTTAGTCTCTTGAATAGCTCATATAAGGCTTCCACTTCATTTAGAGTAACTGTCAACCAATAAAAACAAGTCCCACATTTTCAAAAGGTAAATTAATTTGTTATTTAATTATGAATCTATAAACATCAAATATTATAACTAAAATTGCAGAGTTACAAATTAGTGGAAGCATAATTAATACAATGACATATAATTAGTAACTTTAGTAAAGTAACAAATTCAATGTAATGCAATTTCTTTTAACTACATATGGTTTTCAATACCGTTCAACATTTGGTTTGATGCTTTGATTTTTGTATTGTTTTGAAAGTGTATTTTGTTATGACAACATTTATTTTTTTTCAATCGAGTCTTTTAGCCTTTTTTTCCTTAGAATTTATATTTCATGTTTTAAATTTTGAATTTGTTTTATTAAAACATATATACAACTAAAATTGCATAAACTCACTGTGATCTGAATTTTATTGATAAATAATATTTAGTCTCCATATTTTTTAACATGGAAAACTTTTACTTACACGCAGTTTCCGATGCAAGTATGGCAAGGCTCTCGTACCCATATTTTTGTCTGGGAACCACGGCTCTATTGAAGCAAAAACAACTAAACAAAGCACACATGATTCAGATGACGAGATTGTGATAACATATTACACCTGTCAATGAACAATGAACAGAAGTACATCAATCTCAAAAAGCTTACAAATTTAAATATATAGTTTATTACACCTGTCACGTAACAAGGAAGAGAAGTACATCAATCTCAAAAAGCTTACTAATTTAAATATATAATTGTGACACCTGTCGATTAATAGGAAGAGAAGTACATCAATCTTGAAAAAAACTTCGTATTGTTTAGTAAACAAATTTAAATCAATAATTTGATTTGAGTTAGTGTAATTTAAATTAAAATTTAAGTTAGTGATTTAAATTATTATCTAAATTAATGTTTAGAAGTACATTGAGGTTTTAATCTGAATATAAAATAAAATTAAATTTTGTGTTTGGAGAAGTAGTAAAAATAATTTTTGATTTATTAACAAATCTAACAAAATCTCAATGTTAATAATTTAAAAAAAAAACAATATGGTCTTAATTTATTCCTCTCTTCACTAGAAACACAATAAAAAAAGAATCATCTCAATTAGATATCAAATGAAGAAGTTGTGATTTTTTCTTTAAATATAAACGAGAGAATTTTAATTTTTATTGTACCAGAAATATCCGATTATTAAAAGTTTAGGGGATAAAAAATCTGAAAACTTAGATTCTTGATACTTAAAGAATTTAAATTTTGAGGGAAACAAACACATATGCAAAAAATTCTTGATACTTAAATCTAAATTTATGTTTGGTTGAGGTATTGTCTGAACTCAATATACTCAAATTTAGATTTAAGTATCAAGAATCCTTCATATATATGTTTGTTTCCTTCAAAATTTGAATACTTTGAGTATCAAGAATCAAAGATTTCAGAATTCTCATCCCCTCTTAAACTTTTGATACTCGGATATCTTTGCTACAGTAAAAACTAAAATTCTCTCTCATATTTAAGGAAAAAAACCATAACTTCTTCATTTGATATCCAATTGAGATGATTTTTTTTTCGCTGTGTTCCTAATAAAGAGAGGAATAAATCAAGATTCATATTGTATATTTTTTAAGATCATTAATATTAAGATTTTATTAGATTTATTAATAAATCAAAAACTATCTTCACTACCTTTCTAAACACAAATTTTAATTTTATTCCATACTTATATTAAAACTTAAATGCACATCCAAACGTCAATTCGAATATCAATTCAAATCACTAACTCAAATCTTAATTTAAATCACACTAACTCAAATCAAATCATTAATTCGAATTCATTTACTAAACAGACCCATTTATTAAGTCCAAAAAATACTCGAAACAAATAGACCCTAATTTTCTTTTCCTGCAGTGAACGAAAGTTCTTTTCTCCAACCTTTTTTGGTCAATAATTTTTGGGCCCAATCAAAGTACAATAATATAGAGGTAATTATTTTTTCAGTCACGTTATTTAATAATAAATTGACGTTTGTTATTTGTAAAAAAACTTTCATAATGTATGTCACATAAAAAAATCAATATAAAAATAAAATTATTCAAAAAAAAATAATTTGCCATATTTTTTCAAATAATTTTTTTATATATGACATATTTCAATCCATAATTTAAAAAAAAAGGTTTACCCATAAAGCTCCTAAAAAAGAGTGTAACAAGAACACATATGGTAGAACCAAGGAAAACTAAAAAGAAACACACACGCGCACATAATTTTTACAGGTCTATTCCCTTCATGTACAAAGATACAAACAAGTAACAATTGCTTGGCTTGCAGATCTATCCATTAAAGGAAAAGAAAATTATGAGGAAAAAAAAGTCAACCAAAAACATTTTAAAGACTTCTACGGTTTCCTCTACATTCATGACCACAAATTAGTCCAAAAAACTGTCCTTCTTCTCAACAAGACCAGAAAACAAAACAAATGAATCCAGTATCCACTTTGTTGAAGAAACAAAACAAAACAAATCAAAAATCCCAACAAAGAAAAGAAACAAAAAAGCTAAATATATTGAAGCAGAATTATCAAGAACTACATGGTTTTGAGTAACACACCATATGACACTGACCTCAACCTGAATGACGGTGCTCTTCAATGGGTTAATGAAGAAAAAGCTTATATCAGTATATTTTCAGAACTTGAGTTGTAGATCAACTAATCCCCCACCACATTCCTCTTCCTTCTCTTTTGGTTTCCTCTATGTGTCATTAAATAATGTTTTGAGTCTATTACATCACTTTCCACCGGCCTAGTTTTTTCAATTGCTTGGTTTTGTTTTCTCTTTTCAACTTGTTTGTTTCATAGACTCCCATGTGGTTTAAATTAATCGAACTTTTTGTTTTTTTTCTCTCTGTTCTTTTTTTTTTTTTAAATTATTTGGGGAGGAAGAGCATGCGTAGCACCCACCTTCAGCGGGGAAAAGAGTGGCCCGTCAACATGTTACATGCGCCAGCCGAAAGTCAATTTTTCTGAGCGTCCATTGACAATAAGGGAGAGGAGGGAATTAGCCCACCGTATGTAATAAAAATAAATAGTTTATAATGTAATTGTGTTTAGTAAATAGTCTATTTAGATTGAAACAAAATTTACTTTTGTATAGAATGATGTAGGGAGAAACACAAAACAGCAACAGCGAGATAACAAAAAAAAAAACGAAAAGAAAAAAAGAAAAAACAAAAGATAAAATTAAAAATTTATGCAATTAAAAAGAGTGCAAGATTTTAAAAATACTATTTACGTCAATATTTTTAAAAGTATGTTATTTGTTTATGTCAATATTTTTAAAAGTATATCATTTGTTTATATTAAGAATTGAAACTATGTTATTTTTTACAAGTTTTCTTAATTTTTAATAATATAAATAATAATTAATGTAAGAAAATAATTAGTCTAGAATTATTCTTTGGAGAGGAAAAAAATTAGTAAGAAAGAAAGAAAAAGGCTTTTAACTTAATTGTTAAGGAAAGTGCCGTATGGCTAAGCTGGTGAAATAAAAAAATAATATATTTGGTTGGTTTGGTGAAAGAGCTGTTGACCCTTCCGAGCACCATGGTATCTCGTCTCCAACAATTCATTACCGTGTTCGCTTGTCCCCCAACAAACGACGAATAATGTCTTCTACTCCTACGACCCATCTTGCTTAAAGTGCATTTGACAACGCCATTAGAACTATTATAGTATAAAACTCTCACATGTTATAATATAAAATAAAAATAGACTATAATATAAAGTTATCATATACTATAGAAAAATCGTTTCAACTTTTAATTTTAATACGTCGCCACAATCCTAATGTTTTGCCTTTGTTATTGGGCTCTCTTGAACAAGCTGACCGTTGGTTTGTTAATGAAAGCCATGTCTTTTCTTATTAAAAATAAAAGGGACAATAAGGTTAGTAGGCCAATTTGATAGTTGAATAAAAATTAGTAAGCCAAAATGTTTGAATGGTTGGTAAATAGATCATTTAATTTTAAATCAGCATTAATTAAATGATATAATGACTAAAATATCCAAATTGAAAACCCTAGTAGTCAAGTATGTCTTTTCCTATTTCTCTCTCTTTCCCCAACATATCTCCTCTCTCTATCTTGACTTTTCCTGACTGTGCACAACGACGGCACCGGAGGAATCGTCGAATTCAAGCGAAGGCGCTAGACATAGAGAGCGACGACACTGGAGGAGCAGGTCTAGCTAGAGTCGCATCGTTGTTCACGGCAGGAGTTATGCGGAGTCAAGCTTGCGAGGGCCCTCCGACAGTTTCGATGACGAGAGGTTGCGCTATCCTACGAAGACATCACGCTAGGAGCAAGCGCCGGAGTTACACGACGTCTTGCGGACAGAAGCACAAGAGTAGCAAAGGGCAGCGCCATCTCAAAGGGAAGTGTTGGAGTAGCAAAGGGAGGCACCGTCACTAAGGGAAACGTCCGAATCGCATGAGGTCACCGAAGTCGTCGTCGAACTTGTTGTCGAAGTTGGGAGAGAAAAGAGGAGGAGAGAAGGAGAGAAAGGAGAGAGAAAGTATGTTAGGGTTTTGTGTGTGAGATGAAAAAGATGAGGGCAATTTTGAAATTTTTCAACAATTTGACCTATATACTTAAATATTTTAAAAGTGTGATTTTTTTACATTAAAAATTATCAGTGTGTTGTTTGGTGCAATTTAAAAAAGGAGGAAAGAAAAGAGAAGAATGAGTTTTTTAGGTCAGAATATACTTATTGGGTGTTTAGTTCTGAATTTGAATAGGAAAAATTTCAGTTAGAACTAGTTTTGTTAAAATGATTTCTCTCACATAATTAGGTTATTGGCACTATTAGTCCTTTAACTTTGAGTATAGTGACATTGTGGATCATTTAACTTTTTATTTTGATGAATTAGTCTCTAAACTTTTTTTTTTATAATTTTGGTCCTGACTCTAAAATTGACAGTCAATTTCTAAAATTTAGCATAGATAATAACATGCTCGTTACATAATAACTTGAAATTTTACAGATGTAGTCGTGTTATAAGCAAAATTTTTCTCTTTATTACTATTAAGACCCAATAAAACTATAACATTTTACGCTTACTATAACTATTTATGCAAAAGACTTAATTTTTATGCTATAAAGATGTAATTATCTATATTAAATTTTAGAAATTCGATCATCGATTTTAATGCAAGTATCAAAATTGTTAAAAAACAAAATTCATATAATAATTTGCCTATAATTTTATTTCAAATTTAAAAATAAACTGTCGGCTGTGACTTTGATTAGCCAATCAAGTGTGGGGAGTGGCATATTGTAATTTACAACAATGTTTTTATTGCGTACAAGATTTGTTACAACACGTGGCCAACGAAAATAAGGTGACCTTCTTAAATGAGGAATAGACTTAAGGCTAAGTCGGATTAAGCCTGTCACAACACACTAGTCACTGATACACTTTTAATTTTATATTTTCCGTCCCTATAATGTATTCATGCCTCCATTGCTTAGTTTACCATTCGCAAAGGAACCTTATACAATGTTGTTAAAAAACAAAAGAAGAAATCTTATACAATGTTTGAAATTAAAAACGAAAAAAAAAAAATAAGAAAGATGTTTCGCTCAACATTTTGCAAGTCTTCCCAACTCTTGGGGATCTTTTGGTTTCAATGGTTCACTTTTTTGCATATACATACATACATACATATATACATATATTTGGAAAACCTGTGGTTTACTTTTTTTTTCCTCCGGCAAATCCAATCACCAACAACATGATGCAATGAGATCAAGGTTGCAATGGAAGGACGCTGGATGGTGATCAATTAGGAGTGTATTTAACTATATAATTGGAACCAATTTATTGCTATATGTGAGAGTTTTATGTTGTCAAACAAAGCCTAAAAGGCAGGGTTGTTGATGGACTGGAGGGTAGAGTGAGTGAGAAAGAAAAAGAGAGGAAGGAAAGAAGAGAGAGACAGAGACGATAAAGCGTATTTCAGACATTTTTGTCACCACGTTTTATAATTATTTTGAAAAATAAGAGAAAATAAAAGGCCTAAAATAAATAAGGGTTCTATTTACACACCCCCATTTGACCATTTACACCATCTTGAAAATAAATTTTCATATTACAAAAAAAAAAACCCTTCAATAAAATGACAAAATTGACAATTATTATTGACCTAATTACAAAACTAAATTCTTTTTTAATAATTAGAAACTAATGATATATCTTTTTTTCTTTCTACACACACTTATATGTAACGATAAAACCCTAATTTTCACCATTCAATAACTCTTTTAAAAAATTATATGACTTCTATCTTGTCAATTATATACAGATAAATATTTTTATATTTTGTTCATAGTTTGGTTTTAAGTTGAAAAAAGTAGCATTCATGATAAGTGCTTGTTTAGTCAAATTAGTAGAGTAATAATAATAATAAATAAATAATATTTTTTGGAAAATATAATTAGATATAATACTTTTTAATAAATTGTAGTGAATATATATAATTTTTAAATTTAAAATTTCCTTTATATATGAAAATATTTCACTCCTAAAATAAAAACAAAAAATAAAGAGGGATAGAAAAATAAGAATATTAAAATAATAAAAAATAGTGGATGTGAAAAGAAAAATAAAATGAAAGGAAATAATAATCATAAGGATAGTTTTGAAATTATATAGGGTGTAATAAGTAAATTTATTTATTTCAAAATTATAAAGAGTGTTATTAGAAAGGGTTGTGAGCAGACAAAAGGAGAGTGTAAATAGAATTACCATTTTGAGAAATAGACCTAATCGAAGGATAGTATTGGAAACGATTTGAGAATTTCATGGGAATATTCTTTTTAGAGAGACACATATAGATTTATGGCCCTCCTTAAATACTTTTATATTTATAAATCTCTTTTCTTTTTTTTAACCAAAATAAAAGAGACTTAGATTTCATAAGAGAATCAAAGATGTAAATTAAGTGGATATTAGTTACAAAAAATAGAACAATGAGAGAATGAGGTAAACAGTATTTTTAACCAAAAATTAAAAAAATGATAGGTATTTTGGATAAGCTAGTATGTGACAATAAATTCAAGATTTACCTAAAAAAATTGCTCAAATTCAATAAATTCAAAATGTACTTGAATTTATCATATTATTAAAACATAATTTATTGGATTCACATCTGTGGAGTTCTAAGTCTTTACATAATATATGCTAACTTATCAATATTTATTTTTTATACATGCATAATATTTATTAACTTTTTGGTTGATAAACTTATTCTTATCTTTACAATCTTTTATTGAACTTAAAAAATTCTACTTATTGACAATGCATTCATTGCCTTGAGAAAATTACACTAGACAGCAAAAATTTAAGGATTAATTATAAAAATTCTCCCTTAACCCTTGCAATAGTATGCTCTTTGAACTTTAAAGCATAATGTACGTTCACCCGAACAATGAAATATTAACAAACAAGCTTATTTTGTTAAAACTTTAATAAATCTTAGAATTTAATTAAGATTTGGTACATAATATTTTAGTAACCCTTTCATGTCTAAAACTAATTTAAATTTAAAAAGTTGATATAATTTAAAATTTTAATTGTTAAAAATACAAATTAAAAAAAATTAAAAATATTAAAAAATAATATGTTCTTTTACTTTCATGCGACCGCATCATGGTAAGATAATAGTTTAATGGTTTAATAATTGTTCAACAATTCTATTATTGGGGTAATAGTGTGTCATTTATGCTCAAAATCATAATTCAGGGAGTTTTCTTGTTAATATTTTATAGATTAGGGGGAAAAAATATAACATTTTAAAGTTTAGAGGGGAACAAACATTACGTTTTGAAGTTTCGAGGACATAATATTACAAGTGCCATATTTAAAGGAAAATTTTTATAATTAATCTAAAATTTAATAATGGATTTGAAATATACAAATCCTAACCCCCTTTGCGCTTATTGATAAAGGTAGAGGCAATACATATGGCTTTTTGTCCTATGCTAGCTTTGTAACAAATATACTAATCGATGCTAAGACCACATTCAATGCAAATACCAATGTTATATTTACCATCCAAAAGTGTAAAAATAACATATTTAAAGACTGACCTTCTTTATGATGCAATGCATAATGTTATTTGAAGTGTCATATTTACCTTTTTGTTATAATTATTAAGGGTTTGTTTGGTGCATGGATTCGGAATGATGTGATTTAGAACTTTATGATTTGAATTGTGAATTTGTGTAGTTTAAACAGTGATTTTCAACTGGCTTTCGGAACGTAAAGTTTTAAAACAAGAATAAAATATCATATTAAATTTAAAACGAAAACTAATGTTTAGAAAACTATGATTTATAAAAGAAAAAACGAGAATGAAAATGGTTTTTACTGTAGAAAATGGTTCAAACCATGTGAACTTGAAGAGGGGGTTAAGGTTTAGATTTTGGAGTTTTGACCGGTTTAAAATGATTCTTTATAAATATGCCACAAAAAAGAAGCTTGGATTGATTTATGTCACTAAAAATAATTACAAAAAATGTCACGTCATATTATCATATTATAATTTATAGTACCAAATGTACCCTAAAAGCACATATTAGATTCTATAAAAATAAGATAGTTTTTGATTGCCGCTAAGAATATATTTGTCTTTTAATTTAATAGCTATCTTTATTTATGGGATTTAATTTTTTTTGTGTGTGTGTGTGTGTGTATATATATATATATATATTAGATATAACATAAATCAATCAATACCAAAAAAAGTGGCATAAAACATAAATTCTCAGTTTAAAACCACCTCCATAGTTTGAACTGATTTCAGTTATTACTCTTCTAAGCTCTAGTTTAAACCACATTCATGGTTTGAACTGTCTTAAATGGTTTTAAACCTGCGTATCAAACGGCCTATAAACCTTGAAACTTGTAAAAGTAAGCTTTTTATATTAAAATAATAAAAAAAGTAAAAATGTTACAATTATTAAAGTAAAAAAGTCATTTTATCAACCAATACGAATCAGACGCCAAAATTGCTATAGCGTATAATAAATTTAGCATAAAAATAACAGAGGCTTTTTTACACTCAAATGTCAAATTTACCATTTACACATCAATTTAGCACTGCATTGGAGATACTTTAATGTGCATCTTGCTAATACATGCTATTATAAGAAAGAACTTGTTAGGGTGTACTTAACAACATAGTTAAAACTAAAAGTTGAAACGATTTTATTGTAACATGAGAGAGATTTACACTGTAACAAAATTTTTAAAATATTACAAATATAACATAGTAATTAAAATAACAATGTAAAAATTTACACTATAACATTATAATAATATTTTAATGAATTTAGGCCGGAGGTGTACTTGAATAGCCTTCTAGGATTGTTGTTAAATTGTCCCTACACCAATAAGGTGATCCCCTTATTTTGAGGTTTTCTTTTCTAGTACGTGTTCCAGTAGACTTAACCGCACTAGGCAAGGTAGGAGGTTTGACCATCGTACGTAGTTGCATGTGGCGTTGAGCCACTAACGGATATCAAGAATGAAAATATCGATTTAATTAAAGATGTCAAGATTTTGATTAATGGATAATGTTGTGGATATTGACGATGTCGATGGATATTCAAGAAAAAATTGGATATCATAAAAAAAAACTTGTAATTTTCTTTTACAATCTTGCACAATGTTAAAATAATCAATATTACTTAATTTGAACTAAGTTAATAATATAATTAATATAATATTGATATAATATAAGAGTTATATTACTTATGATAAAAAGACCTCATCATTATATATATTGTTTATATTTCCAATGTTAAACTCATTACACACAAAATACAATAATATAATAGAGTATATAAAATCTGCTACCAAACATAATAAAGTACACACAAACATTAGGTGTCTTTAATAACAAAAGGAGTTTCTACCTAGTTGGAAAGCATTATCTAGGTTTCAAACTTGATTTAAGTAATATATTTGCCAAGATATTACCCTTAAATAATGCTACATGTGCCTTCGGTATGTTTCTTGATCTCTTTCCACTATTAATTCATAAATTAGATATGAGTTAAAGACACATATGACCAAAAATTAGTAGCAGAAATTAAAATGGTCTCCTTTTAAACTAAATTCAATAGTAGCCAAAATAAAAAATCTATTTAGTTTTAAGGACCATACTGACCCTGTATAAAAAAGAACATAATATCCACCAAAAGGGTTTTGCATCACCATTATTTCAATTTAATAACCAAAAAAATTAACAGTAAATTATTGATATTAAGAAGTTATTAAATGACCATAATTTGGGTTGGGTAATAGACTTTTTCATTTGAATTTCAAAAGCTATTAATAACCAAACATTTTTTTTAATGACTATATTGTTTTGCTCATATGGTGACAAAACTACTTATGAGGAATATAGGAGTAAGACAAATTTTAGTGACAAAGTAATTTAGATTTTTTTTAATGATCAGATTATTTAAGTTTTAATGTCCAAACTTCTTATTTAGCTTTTATCAATGACTAATTAATTTTTCTAATGACTAAAATACCTAATCATTTTGATGTTTAAAGCTTCATATTTTCCCTTTTTAAAGACTATACTCATTTTTCAAAGACTAGTAAATTTTTCAATGACTAAAGTATTTTGTTTTTTAATGATTATACTCGCTTTTTCAATGACTGGTTAATTTTTCCAATGACTAAAAATACTTTTTCTTTTAGATGACTATACTTATTCCTTCAATGACTAGTTAATTTTCTAATGACTTGTTTTTTAAGACTAAAATAGCTAATTACTAGTTAATTATCTAATGACACATTTTAATGACAAAAATATTAGTTTTTTAAATGATTGAGATATTATGTTGCTTTAACGATCATATTTGGTAGTTATAGGTAATTACTTTATATAGAGATCAATGACTATAACTTTAAAACGATAAGTTTTCGCCACAATAAAAATTGATAATAATATGTAAGTGTATAAATTATAAACAACGTATATAATTTAAATAAGTTACATTTTAATGACTAATGAATTTAATTATTTAATGACCTAACTATGAGGTTATCATGTTTTAATAATCACAAATTTATTTACTTATATATGTTGTAAAAGTAGACCATATGATTAAAAAATAGTTGGGAAAAACAAAAAAGTTATATATCAATAAGAAAGTTATAAAATTCATAAAGCTACTAACTATATAACGAAAATGTAGTTGAATTTTTTTTGAAAAAGGAAAAGCTCAGCTTATGAGAAAGCAAATGAGAAGGGAAAGTAGTGAAATTTATTTAATTCAAATCCGTACAAAGGGAAAGGATAATTGATCGACCGAAGAAAAAAGCGTAATTGTCAATTTAAAATAGGAATTAACGATAGAACAGTAATTAAATAATTAATTACATATTATTTTTGTTAGAGAATTAAAGTGAAAAAATTGCATACATAAAATTACACACAATTGATAGGCGTAAATATGGTCTGAAGAAAAATATTTAATGATTGGTTTGGCAACCATTGAGTTTTTTATTAGATTAGGCCATTTGGTTTATCACACTATTTAAATTGGCCAAAATAAGTAATTTTTACATTCGATATTGTTGATTTATCTAACTTGATGAGTAGTTTTTATGAAATTATAATGATATTTCAATACTAATTTATGGTAGAGATACACATGTATATTAAAGAAACCATCTTGGTTTTGTACTTTTGGACTTATCACCATTTGAGAAATATAAAAAATATTATAACCATGAGAATTTTTGTTCATTCCAAAGATCATTGAGTCAAAACTCAAGGCAACGAAATTTTCATCGGTTTGACTCATTTGAGTTGCATAGCATTTTTTTGATATGTTGCCCATAATTGCCCCAGTACTCTCATGTTGTCCTACAACTATGATCTTCATCTTATGTAGCATGCATAAATTAATTTTCTCTCAACAAATTGACTCAAGGTATTTGATTGGACATTATACCTTCTCTTCTTTCATAGTTTCCGTCATCATTATCATCATTATCCCACCACCCCATCATCATCATCATCATCATCATTAGTGTCGTTGAAATCGTAATAAAATTTATGTGCTCCAAGAAGAACAATAATTGAAATTAGTAGACAAAAATAGTAAAAATACAGTATACATATCCACATGTAACAAGACATAGAGCTTTGTAGCAAAGCATGAACTATTCATTTTAAAAATAAAAATTATTTAAAGAATAACTAGGTCTCAATAAATATTTTTTATTGTCTTTAGGTTCAAAATATTAGTCATATTTTATTGACAAATAATTTCAAAAAGTCCTACAAAATTGATTTGTGTATAAAAGGAAAAATTTTCTGGCCTTTTTGGATATATTGTGGAAATGTATGAAAATATCTTAAATTTTACAAACATTCTAGAAAGAAAAATCAATCCTCTCTATTTCTATTTCGAGACATCAAAATGTGGACCTTTTCATCTTGACCGACATCAACTTTCTAAAAATTTTTCTAAAATTTTAGTATTCAAATTTTGTCCTATGTGTTAAAACCAACAACACACTACCAACTCCAACAATTTATATGGGCTTATTAAAATATGAGGCCCAGCCCGTGGCTATGTAGGCCAGTTTTCTAGTCCAAAAGTACAACAGCATTTATGGAGCTCTGGAAATCTAACGCTAAGCTCCGTTGAGCCCAGAAAGGAAACGTCATTTGAAATTATAAACGTTTCTTGACAAAAGATATTGCGAAACGCAGGGTGAACATCTAATCGAAACTTTCCATCGCACCAAATTGCCCTCATTTTCTCCCCTCTTCATCCTCCGAGATTCCCTTCCTCGTTTCTTTACAGACGTTTTCTCTCTGTTTTTTTTTTTTTTTCTTTTCCTTTATCATTTTCACAATCAATCAAATGTCAAATTGTTTTTTCTTTAACCCTTTTTTCTTTACTTGTTACTCGTTTAGATTTTGAATTATAATTCGTTAAGCAAAACAATGGAAGTTGATTTAGTAACAAGTGGTTTGGCAGAGCAAGTTTCTGTTGAAGTCGATGATTACAACACTAGCACCGTAAGTTTCATCTTTTTTTTCTTTCATTTTTTTGTTCAAAGTTTTTTTTTTTTTTTGGGTTTCTCACAATTGAAGAGAAAAAAAAAAATGGTGTTAAGGTTCTATTATAGTGTGTTAATTTTACATAAAAGAAAAGGAAAGCAAATTATTATTTAGGATTTTTTTTTGATACTCTATAGGAAGCTATAAATTTTGAGGGAGAAAGATGTGGAATTTGCATGGATATCATCATCGACAGAGGTGTTCTTGATTGTTGCCAACACTGGTACGTAATTCCGCACAATAAATTTTTCTGGTCTAGTTTTTCTCATTACTGTGGTGAAGTTTATTTTGATATTGAGTGTGTTTTTGGGTATGTACTTATCTGGGTTTATGTGAGAATTAAACTTTTGCATTGTTATTGATTTTAACATTCTCATGAGCTTTAGTTTAGTTGAAGAATTCCTAAATTCCTAACATGGTGTTTGTCAATGTACTTGGAGAAATGTTGTGTGGTGGAGTGATGTTTTTTTGTTTGTGCTTGAAGTTCTGTTTGATGTATATAAAAGTTAAGAAAAATGTAGGTGATTTTCCATGTGTTACTTTTATATTTATGTGTATTCTGATTTTACAATTTGGTTTGTTTCATGTGATTTTTAGGTTCTGTTTCGTGTGCATCGATAATTGGGCTACTATTACAAACCTTTGCCCGCTTTGCCAGAATGAGTTTCAATTGATCACTTGTGTTCCAGTGAGTTTGCGACTGAACGCTTATTTTTTATTTTTTGCCATTGTTCTAGTATTATTCATGCTGTCATTGATTTGCACTTCTAAGCATATAGAGTATCTGTACATTTGCACAACCCATTCTGGAGGTTGTTCTTTCCTTTTGTGGTCATTTTTTTGTAATTTAGATTATTTGGGAGTTACTCAAATTGGGGCTAAAGAACAGAATGTTTTACGTGAAGGTATATGATACTATTGGGACCAGCAAAGTTGACGATGACTTATATTCAAGGTACTTTAATTCTTGATTTCTTGATTGAGAGACATGCTAGGATTGCATTTTTCGCTTACCGTCATTGCTGTAGGTTATTACTGGTCTTGGGTTTTAGCAGAGGGTAATTTTTTTTCCTTCTGATTTTTGCAGAGACGATGATTGGTCAATTGAAGGGACGAATAACACTCTCTCTTTTCCATCATACTATATTGATGAAAATGTAAGCCTTTTGGAAATCCTCAGTCTTTTATACAATTTCCAGAAATAATGCAAAAAGTTATTTTACTTTTTGTTTGTTGTTTTTCTTTTCTAATGATTTAATATCTATTATTTAATACTAGATTATTGATCCCTCGTACAAGTGTGGCTTGATTATATATGAGGATTTAGACATTTGAGTTTGGGAATTCTTATTTTGCTTTTGCAAGGATATTTTGGTATTATGAGGGAATGATAGTGTCACTCTGAAAAAGGATATTTTGGTATTATGAGATAATATAGTCACTCTGGAAAGAATTATCAAGCTTCTTATTCTGCTTCTAGTCGGCTATTGCCTATTAGTTTTGTCTTCGACTTTAGATTCTGGAGTTTATTTCTGCTAACATCAGATTCTTGTGTACTTAAAACTATTTTTAGGCAGTTATCTGCTTGGATGGAGATGGTTGCAAAATTAGAAATGGATCAGCAGCCATTGATGGGGATTCCAATTTTGATACATCGATTGCATGTGATTCATGTGATCTATGGCAAGTACCTATGCACAAACATTCGTTTTTCCATATATTTTTATTATTTTATTATTATTACTATTATTATTATTAAGCTTCTACACTATGTTTCCGGTTTTTAACATCCTATGGTTTGACCATTGAGTTAGGTATCATGCTTTCTGTGTGGGATTTGATCCTGAAGGCACAGCCGAGGGTACTTGGTTATGCCCGAGGTAAGTTGGAGGCGATATTTGCTGCTATGAATTGGTAATTCAATAATATTCTAAAAAAATCGATAAACATTCATCTCATAACATGCGTAGTAGAACTGGCTATTTCAATATTTGTTCTTATTAGTTGGAACCCCTTTCTTGACTTGCATGAGACAACAAAACGGTTCAATTAGGCTAGAGTTATCCTTCTGTTTCAGAAATGCTGCTGAGTAATAATTGTCAAGTCTGAGACCAATTCGGTGTAGCTTTAGTGCCCCATAAGTGTACCTCAAAATATAGTCATGCACTGAATGATAAAAGTTTCTCCGTTTGTAGGATTCTAGTTATCCTCTTTTCATTTTTTAGCTTCATTGTTGGCACTTTTCTTCTAGGTGTGTAGTTGATGACATGCCGCAAAAACCAGATGGAAGTTTAGAACGGCCTTCTAACAACCCATCCGGTTCTGGGGTTGCTAATGGAGATAGTTTATCCGAGGACACTTACACTGGAAAGGTGTCTATTTCTGTTGCGGACAGTGGTGAAACTGCTATTGTCGTCTCCATGGTTGGAAGAAATAAAGTGAAAGAAGAACCACAAGACGATAGCCTGTCAACTGTTGAAGTTGACAAGGACTTGAAAACTCAAACTTTTATATTGACTACTGAAGACACTAGTCAGACGCTAAGAACACCACCCGAGGAAAATTCAATTACTGAGCCTATCTTGAAGGCACAGGAGCTTGAGTTGTCCTTATCATGTGATACATCCTCTAGTGTTCCTTCAAGTTGTTTGGTGAAGAGGGAGGTTGTGATAAGTGCTGATAAATCAATGAACGAGCATATTAACTTTGGTGGCATCAAAAGTTCTTTTGGAGAGGTATTCAATGAAGCACACACCAGTAATGATCTCTCTGGCAGTAATGCTGTCATGGGTCTTCATCTCGGTCTATCTGTTGGCACATTCTTGTCTGGTAATTTTGTACACTATTTCTCTTTATCTTTTCTTTTCTCTTCAGGCATAATATTTCCATAATTAAACTGCAGATTATGTACTATCTATGCTTGTGGAATTGAGTTAGTCTTTCTGGTTATTAATGTGCTTCTAGTTGATGAAATGAACAATAATGTCTCCGAAGATCAAATGAATGAAGTTGTGAAGCAGCACACGCCTTCAGAAGAACATGCATCTGGAGGTAGGAAAATATTTTTTCTTTGTGGGGTCTAGAAATTAGGATATGCTTGAAGTTATTTGTATGGCACACATCTCTTGATGTTGTGTCAGTGCTGAAATGTTTTTCAGCTGAGAAATCTTTAGCTGATGCCGAGGAGGATGCCCCTGGAACTACTGGTGTGAAGAGAAAGCATTCATATTGCAGGTATTCTATCATTCATATATATCAGTTGATTTCTAGGACATTTACAGATTTAGCAATTAGTACGTGTAACAATGTGTCACCAATTGCTTAAACGTTTGTCTTTCTTTGTGATTTATGCTCACTCTATTGAGATTATTTGCCCATGGAGCAGTTAAAGAGCAAACTTTTCGATCTTGTAGCAGTCCCATCTTGGTTGTCTGAAGGACCGTGTTAAACTTGTCTAAAACCCTGTTGATACCATGACCAAATTGGCATTTCTTCAGTAGATTGATTCAGCTGAATAATTAACGAAACATGTACATTAACAAATGGTTTTTACTATCCTAGCCATCCTCCTCTCCAGAGACATGCTCACATGCAACAAAACGTGCATGTTTTTTACCCCCTCGTGTGTTTCTTATTTATTTATTCATTCATTTAAATTTTCTTTGAAGATGTATAATTTCTGAATTGAAGTTTCTCATGGCTTCTTCATAGGGACAAAATTCTAACTTTGATTTTGTTGTTTTTGGTGTAAATGGTAGTGCTCAAATTTCTGCGAATGCTAATGGGGATGACAAAACTAAGATTGAGACTGAAGCGTCTTCGAAGAAAATGAGAGTTGAGGGAAGGTGTCAACCGATTTTGTCCAAGGATAAGCTCAATGTATCTGTATCAGATGACTCTGAAAATGCCCCCCTGGTAGCGGTTCCTAGAAACGATCAGTTGAAATGTCTTTCTGAACAGGAGAATGCCGCTTCTGATATAATGAGTATTGTTCGAGGGACGACCCATAGACCTTCCAAGGGACTTAAATTTCATAACGCTGCTGATAAATCATTGAAAGAACTAGAAACTGTGGCTGGTTTGAGGGTAAAAAAGATCATGAAGAGAGCTGCTGAGGACAAGGAGTCATCCATGGTAGTTCAAAAACTAAGAAAAGAAATAAGAGAGGCCGTTCGCAACAAATCTGTTAAAGATTATGGTGAAAACCTTTTTGATCCAAAGCTTCTTGCTGCCTTTAGGGCTGCTGTTGCTGGACCCAGAACAGAATCTGCCAAGACATTATCGCAGTTGGCAGTGAAGGCTAAGAAGTCAATGTTGCAGAAGGGCAAGGTACGCGAGAATCTGACAAAGAAAATTTATGCGCATTCCAATGGAAGACGAAAACGTGCATGGGATCGGGACTGTGAGATTGAGTTCTGGAAGCATCGCTGTCAGCAGGCCTCAAAGCCTGAAAAAATTCAGACTTTAAAGTCAGTTCTTGACCTTCTAAGGAATGGTTCTGAGAGCACAGAAACAGTACTACAAGGGTCCGAAAGACAGGCTGCAGATCCAATTCTTTCTCGGTTATATTTAGCAGATACATCTGTATTCCCACGAAAGGATGACATCAAGCCTCTCGCAGCTCTTAAAACTTCTGGTGATTCAGAGGCGAGTATTAAACAAACCACCTTGGCAGAAAAACGTTTGAAATCATCTCTTAATAATTCAAGCACTGTAGAAGCTGACAAGGGCCTGCCTAAGGTTGGGAAAAAGAGTAATGCTGCAAGCCTGAAGGATAACACTGCTTCTAGGTCACCACTTTCTTCATTAGGCAGTTCCAAACCAAATACCCATAGGGAAGCTTCTGTTAAATCTGAGGATGTAAAAACTGATAAAAGAAAATGGGCCTTGGAGGTTCTTGCTCGAAAAACAGGTGGTGGAGGTGAGAGTGTAGCAAATGGGAAACAAGAGGACATGGCTGTTCTTAAAGGAAACTATCCTTTGCTAGTATGTATTAAGTTAATTTTAAAGCTGTTTCTTTATGCCAACGGGTTCTGCAAAGTGATATCATTTTATTTTGTTGTGTGTCCAAGCAGGCTCAACTACCAATAGACATGAGACCAGTTCTGGCACCTAGTTGTCGCAATAAAATCCCCATGTCAGTGAGGCAGGTACGCATTACCTCTGAGCATGTAAAAGTGGATGGCCTGTTTTTTTTGGATGTTGGATATATAGATCGATAGGCAGACGTATTTACAAGGAAATGGTGAAAGAGAAAAATATTGGCTTAGTCATCTTTATGCCGAACATTTGCGAGATCAGTCCTTTCTCTGCGGAAACAAGACCTCTCACTTAAACCACCACTGCTTCCACCGATGGCACAGAAAAGAAAAAGAAAAACCAAACGGGAATATTCAAGTCTTATTTTATTTTTCTCTTACTAAATCAAGTAGTAGTCTAACTTTTAACATTTTTCGGATCTCAAATAAATGTTCAGGTCTGCAAACTTCTTTGTAACGTTATAAATTCTCATTAGAGGTTAATTTATACGTTGATCTTGTTATCAACATCTTGTACAGGCACAGCTTTACCGCATAACAGAGCACCTATTGAGGAAGGCAAATCTTCCGGTCATTCGAAGAACTGCAGAAACGGAGTTAGCTGTGGCTGATGCAGTTAATATAGAAAAGGAGGTTGCTGATAGGGCAAACAGCAAGCCAGTATATCTCAATTTGTGTTCCCAGGAGATATCACACCGATCAGAAAACAAGTCTAGTAGAGGCCCAGAAATCGATAGCTTGTCTGACAAAGTCTCAGAGATTGATAGCCTATTGCCATCTGCAGATCCAGCTGATATATCGAAACAATCTAAGAATGAATTTTCCACCGATCCTATAATTCAAGAAGCATTGAAAATTGCTGGTCTTCTCTCTGATTCTCCTCCAAATAGTCCAGATCAAAGGATGGAAGTTCAGCCTGACGAAGGTGAACCCTCCATAAATATCGGAGAGGATGGGCCGGAGGATATATTGGAAATGGATAATGTTGAAGATCTGGATATATATGGCGAATTTGAGTATAGCTTGGATGATGAAGACTATATCGGTGTAAGTGCCACAAAAGTCTCTAATGTACAGCCGCAAGAGGGTGCTTCTAAAGTGAAATTAGTCTTCTCCACTCTCCAATCTAAAAGATCTAGTAATGCTTCCGATGTTGAAAAGACACAGAATTCAGGGAATGCTGAAGTTCCAAACAACTCATCCTCTACGCTCGACAAACACACAGATGTGGAGCTCAGTGACTCGACAATGGAGGGTGGAACTGACAATTCTTTGGTTCCTGCAGAAGCATTATTTGGTAAAGAAGGTGAAGAGCCTTCGGTTGCAGAATGTGAAGAACTGTATGGCCCAGATAAAGAACCATTGATAAAGAACTTGCCTGAAGGAGAATTAACGAAGCTCTATGGAACAAGTGATGCAGAAGCTTGCGTGCCAAAACAAGCAATAGGAAATGAGAGCTGCGTGGAGAAATCTACAAGCATAGGCCATAGCTCCTCTGCTGGAGAAAGTTCTCCAAATCATTCTGAAATGAGCGAAACCGCTCGTCAGAGGGAGAAGAAATCTAATGCAGACTCTGTCAAACAGCCGGACAATTCTATATCTAAGAAGGTAAAAAAACACAACCACTTTTCATCAGTTGTTCCAATATACTATCATGCTTGTTTTGATGTCATGTTTTGCGTATGTCCCACATCTTTTTCAAACAGGAATCACAAACGTTTTCTTTTTCAAACAGGTTGAAGCCTACATCAAAGAGCACATAAGGCCACTGTGCAAAAGTGGAGTAATCACAGCTGAACAATATAGGTGGGCTGTGGCAAAAACAACTGAGAAGGTTATGAAATACCATTGCAAAGCTAAGAATGCGAATTTCCTCATCAAAGAAGGCGAAAAGGTGAAGAAACTTGCGGAGCAATACGTTGAGACCGCCAAGCAGAAGGAAAAAAGTAGTTTGCCTTGAGGTCACGGCCATGGCATTGTCAATTAATTCTCAGATTCTCTGCACTAATCGTTGTACTTTGTGTTAAACTAAACTCAAGGCATGGTTAAAACACAGTTCATTGTATTATTGTGAACAGGCTTTTGCTTAAGCATCCGAGCCATTTATCAAATGAAAGGGGACTGCAGAGCCAAATCTTCACATCGATAGGCTGATTTCCTGAATGGCCATTTATTTGCATGCCTCGTATTTGTTGGCAAAGAGATGAAATGTTTATCCTCATTTCCCTTTACAAAGTAGAAGAATGAAAAATAAAATAAAAAAAATAAAACAATGTGAATTTCTCAAAGATCATCCAATATCCTGGACTCCTTATTCATGAATCTAAATCCCAGATGGCAGAGAGACAGACAGAGATTCAAGTGCTCTTTTTTTTCTTTTTTTTTTCTTTTTTTGTGGTAGGATATTGACATTGTACACAGAGGACATACATCAAATCACATCAAAATTATATTACTGAAAGTTTGACGATTTAACAAAATTTAATATAGAAATGATTATTCATATTTGCATTCTTTCGGGTTAGAGAAATTTCATTCTCCATTTTACAATTTTTCGATTTTTAAATATGTTACTTGGCTAAAGGAACTTATATATGTTTAAGATCTTTCTCAATTGGTTTCTCAATCATAGCTCATGTTTCTAAATGTGACTCATGTTATTTTCTTAACCGGTATCATTATAATTAAATTAATTATTAGTGTGTTAATTAAAAATTTGTTTCATCTAAAATCTATTTCAAATTATTTATTTCTACCTCTTTAAATTTTCTAAAATTTTTCTATACTTATTAATATATTGACCAAAATGCCCATATAACTTTAATTTAATTACAAAACTATCATTTTGCATTATTTGCTCCAAAAGTTTTTGATGGAGACTTGATTTTTACCTACCAACCTCCATTGTCTCCTCACCTCCTTTCTTTTTCTTGTTCTTTTTCTTTTCTTTTCTTCTTTTCTTCTCTCCTCCCACAAGACTGTTTTTCTTTCTCTCTCGTTTTCTCTTCTTTCTCTCTTCCTTGTTTCCTTCAAAATCAAGAGCATAAATCCAGCTATAAGGAATCTGAAGTTGTTTTCTTGATCTTCCAAAATAATACACCAAAAATCAAGAATTTTCACAGCCAAAATCACAATTTTCTTCAAGCTTAAGGTAAGGTTTTTGAAGCTAAAAACTTTGGTTTAAATTTGTGCTTTGGCATGGGAATTGTGAGAAATGAGTTCTAAATGGTTGTGGGTAATTATACAACGTTTTTGAAGCATGATTTACATAGATCTTTATTTAAAATGAGTTTTTGAGCTAGTTTTGAAAAGTTTTGATTTTTATTTTAGATTTGTATGTTGAGTATGAAAATTTTGATAAAAATGATCTACATGTGTTTAAGGATGATATTTTATAGTTTTATACCTTTTCTAAGTCCTTGAAGTTGATAAAAAGGATCGGATTTAGTTTTAAAGTTTGAAACCTTCGAAAATGAAAAATTGAATTTCAAAAAATTTTTTAATCGACTGGTCGGACATGTCGACAGGGTTCTGCAAGCTGAACCTTGTAGACTAGCAAGCCGAACTCTGCCAAACCGGCAGGTTGAACCGTACGGATCGGCAGGTCGACAAAGAAGCCTAGAATGTGTAGTTTGATCGATAGGTCGGAAGTAAATGATCGGCAGGCCTACCAATCAGTCCAAACTCATCTATTTTTCAACGTTTTGTGTTACGAAATATTCCAAAGATTTTATATTAATGATTATGGAACACTAATAAGAATAGATGGTAAATTAACATGATTGTAGATTAGGAATTAAGTTAAAGTATAGTTGCTTTATACGTCGTAAGATAACGAAGTACTTAGAGCTTACGTGATGGACTTAGTATCTTAAGCTAGAAGTTGTTAGCAATATATTCGCCAAGAGGTAAGGAATTTATTATTCATCTTTTATGAGGTTTTTATGGAATTAAAATTGGTTATTTACATTGCAAGATATATATTTATGTTGAACTGCTCTTATATGAATATCACTTATGAGACAATAACATGAACTCGTCCTGTATTATACAGCGATGAATAAATTGATTTGACATATGTTGTAAATTAAGAAGCATGGTTAAGAAAATTAACTCTATAAATAATTATTGATTATAAAGGAATGGTAAGACGTGAAGAGGGCAGCGGTTACGTCCTTGGGCACGAACACCTTAAAAGATAAAATAGAGGGATGCGACGGTGCTCCCTTGGGTCAAAAGTCTCAAAATACACTGTATAGGAATCGACTTGGTGAGGATATGAGGCTTGATGTTGTTGAAAAATAGTAAGCAGCGAAATTTTAAAAATTTTATATCAGAGCATTTCCTAAAACATAAGTTTGACATGCTATATGTATAAATTAACCAGAGTTTACTAACCTTTGTATGCCGAAAAGCTCCTACAATCAGTGAAGAGAAGTTACGTTCTAGAATGAACCTCAACCAATTGGCCTTCTTTGCTATTCTCCATCCACGATCGGAGTAAATGTGGGCTCATACGTACAACTCTTCCACCAAGTAACTCTCCTTCTAACCAATTGAGAGAACCCAAAGCTAGCGTTTATGATTTGTGAACAAGAGCTCTCAAGGAGTTTCAGAATCTCACCAATAAAGTTTCATTCTTAATCTCTTAACTTATCTAAATAATAGTGAGACTCACTCCCTTTTTATAAAGGTTGGGCTCAAGAATCTGTCCTTATCAGATAATGCCTCAAAATTCGAATAAGCATCAAATTCGGATCAATATCTAATGAAATCCACGTGAAAACGCCTGATCTTTTTATCGCACGATCGACATGCTGATCTGTCTAACCGGCATACCAAACTTGCCCCATCGACAGGCCAAACCTGAGAATCGACATGCTAAACTGCCGATAAAAAATCTCAGTGAAGCTTTTATTTTTCACCCGAGATTCTATAGGATAAAATCTCAGTTTTAATTCAAATAATCAAATAGAAAAGTTATCTAATTAAAACAACTTTATCAAGATAATTTCTAAGAAAATAAATGAATTCCAGATAATTCAACAAGAGATCAAAGAGATTGTAGAGTTTCAAGCAAGCTTGGAAAGCAAGGAGCTTGCTGTTCTAGCAATTAGTCTTTTCTTTGTTTGTTTCGCAATTGTCAAAATAGTTTCAGCACAAATTTTGACATTTGTGAGGGCCTCTTCCTCTCAGTCTGGTGATAAAGTGTGCGAGACAAGTGGAGGCTGGGTTTTAATTCTTGTTAGCAGCAGCATGACAGTGTTCATTACATTGATATCTAGCTAGCGAGTCAATTATTTTGTAGCATATAATTAAATGAAGATCTTTGTTCTTGGGCTGCCCTTTGTTTTTTCTTTTTTTGTTGAAAAGGGTGAGTGGTATTATTGCAGACAAATACGTCTCCTTCTGCAGGAATGAATCTTGAGGGGGTGTTTGGCAAAGTGGTGGGAATTGCGGTTCCCACCACAAAATCAGTTATGAACAGTAAAAAGCTCTCACATGCTACAGTAACAATAAAAAAAATTGCTACAGTTTAAAGTTCTCATATGCTACAGTAAAAGTGGTTCTCACCA
>CAMOHE010028204.1:0-15153 GCA_946598075.1 Artocarpus hirsutus | reverse complement strand
TTTAAAAAAATAACTGGAAACTATAAAAACATATCAAAGGTATCTCTATGATTAATCCCAAGCGGCCTTTGTATGTATAATGCAAAAAAATTAGTTTTTACCAACTCTTGTGATTTCATAATCACCAGCCAAAAAAAAAAAAAAATGATAAGAAAAAAGGTTGATTACCACTCGGAAGTTCATTTTTTGCACAATTGTAGCAGTCTGAAATCCTTCCAGTTTTTCCTTGGCTCTGGCTTTGGCTGTGGCTCTATATGTAATTAAAAATAAATAGATAAACAAATCAAAATGTAAAAGAGCAAGGCGATTGTGAAAAGAAAGGACAAGTGATTGGTAATGGAATTTATATACCTGAGGTTGAAGAAATGAGATCCAAATCCTCTTGTATGTCGCTTGGATTTATGCTCTTGCCATTAATTTCTAGGTATCGTAAGGAGGTGCTGCTACTTACTGATCTAGGGACTGATTTTAAATTGGGGCAATTCCAAATGTCAACACTTCGAAGTGAACACAACTTGCAAATCCAATCCGGAAGGCCTGTAAAATTATCACATCCCCAAATTTCGAGACGTTCTAGAGTGGTAACAAATTGAAGCCTATCAGGGAGAGTCAACAACTGTGGCAAATTTCCAAGTTTCAAGGTGCGTAGGCTCTCAAGGGCTTGCCACTCATCTGAGTCATCGTTTGATACTTGAAGCTCTTCACAACCGTCAATCGTTAATTCTTGTAGAGAGGTGAGATGTTGAATGCCTGGTGGTACAAGATACTTTAGTTTTGGCAGTTGTGAGAGTGTCAGCTCCAGTGGCCTTGTATGGGCGGCGGTTTCCGGCCACTCAATCCCTTCGAACTCCTCGCAATTCTCAATCCACAATCGCGAAAGTGAGGCGAGACTTTTGATTCCTAGAGACAGATACTTCAGTTCAGGGCAACCACTGATACGTAACATTTCGACAGAAGCAAGGCTTTTCACTTGTTCCAACGACAAATATTGTAGATCCACGATAATGTAGAGAGTTAAATCCTTTAATTTAGAGAAGGGATAAGAGGAGACAGAATCTGAAGTAGTAGTTGATGAAGAAGCAACTGATGACGATGATGCTTCCAGCTGTGTCGTTGCTCTCGCTGAGATTTGTCGTTGTGGGACCCTCGTTAACATTGTCTGTTCAAAATGTTCAAAATGCTTCCAACTAGTTTTCATCAACTTCAATTCCTCAACGTTTGGATAACATAGCATGGAAGTAAGCTTTGGGCAATCATAGATCGTAAATGATGAAAGACGAGGAAATAAGGGGAAAACAACTTGCTCTACTACTTGATTCTCCACCATGTCTGACCTCCACCACCCTCTAAAGTTGGGCAAACTCATTAGCATGAGTTCTTGTAGAGACGGCAGTACTGAAATTATTGGTGACGATGATGTGGAAAAGTAGCTATCACCCTCGTCAACAGTAATATACTCCAGAGAAGACAAGAACCTTAAACTCATTCTCTTTAGAGAATGAAACTTATCCAGCGGCGGCAGTTGTTGGCATTTCGAGCAATTGTTCAAGCTAAGCTCAACCAGATTTGTAAGCGAGGAAAGAAAACTGTACAAACTGGCTCCACCATAATGAAATAAAGACAATTCTTTGAGATTCGTGTGCGGCTGGAGACCTTCAATTGTTGCTTTCCATTCCTGCTCACTACTCCTTGCATCGTCATCGCTTTCTGTGAAGAATAAATATAGTGACCGAAGATGCTTGTTGTCTTTCAACTTTGTGACAGTGGTTTCCATCCCTCTTCTTATCCCGCTAATTGTCAACTCATCTCCTTTCAGGTTGTTCAATCCCATTAGTTCGTCTAGCTTACTACGTTTGCTAGATGTACTAGGCTCATTCTCGCTTAAAACAATTGCTGACAATGTTTGGAGATTAGTCAATTGGCTCAGTCCTCTTGGCATATGAGTTATCCCATCGCAAGCCTTAAGCTCAAGATGTCTGAGATTAACTATTTTATTAATCTCACTTGGCAGTTCACGAAGACTGTTGCACCCATTAAGTTTCAATGTCTGCAAATTGACTAGCTTGGTAATAGAAGCGGGTAGAGTTTCTATCCACATATTTTCAGAAAGATCAAGATACCTCAAGTGTTTGAAATTACCAATGGAATTTGGCACTCTTTCAATCCCTACATCATGGAGATCTAACATGCGAAGAAATTTATGATGTCTAATAATTACATCCCACATTGATTCTCTTTTAAGCTCGATCACATATGATGGAAAAAGAAATGAACGGATCCTTTGAGCTTGAAGCCATGTACTTGGCACTTCCTCTAGTGGATCTGACTCAAAACTAAAGGAAATATGACGAACTTTCCCAGAAATAGGCATCTCACAGGAGGCTAGCGTTGCATATTTCTCTCCTGCGACTTGTATTGCAAGATCATGAACTAGGTCATGCATTTTGCATGTTGTTACCCTGTTCAGTTCATCTTTTTTAGGCTCTTGAAAGAAAGATCTAGAAAGTAAATCCCTAAAACATACATAACCTATTTCCTCCAGACTTTGACGTTGACTTGGCTTAATGAAGCCTTGTGCCATCCAAAGAGTTATAAGTGTTTGGATATCAAAGTCATGATCCTTGGGAAATAAGCTACAATAAACAAAGCAAGGTTTCAAATGGGAGGGAAGATAATCATAACTCAACTTTAGTGTTTTTAAAACTTCCTCTTTTTCTTCAGTTATTTTTAAATAGTCATTTGCAAGGAAGGATGGCCAATCTGTTTCTGGATTTCCAGAGCGCAATAGTGTACTTCCAATCATACTTATGGCAAGGGGAAGTCCTGCACACTTTGCCAAAATTCCCTTTGCAATATCCTTAAGGGTGGTGTTAGTTAGCTGTATTTCCTCGTGATCGGCCATTTTTTTGAAGAGATTCCAAGATTTTTCTGGATCTAGAAGCCCCAAATGATATTTCATGGTACCCATAACTTCTGCAACCGCGTCAATACGAGTGGTTATAATCACTCTACTCCCCTTCAAACAACTTGCCGTCAGCAACTCTTTTAACTTTTTCCATGTTTGACCATACATGCTCCAAACATCATCAAGTACGAGAAGGAACCGTTTTTTATTTATTTTTTCTCTAAGTTTTTCTTGCAATTGTTCCATCTCAAGGTTTCCTTTACTTTCACCTGTTATGATTTTGAGAATTTTCTCGCAAAGAACTTGTAAATTGGAATCATTAGACACGCACACCCAAATCCTCAAATCAAAATGTTGTTGGACCCTATCATCCTTAAAAACAAGTTGAGCTAGCGTAGTCTTTCCAAGTCCTCCCATCCCAACTATGGGAATGACAGATACTTTCTCTTGATAGGTATTATGCTTGGGCTCCAGCAGGAGTTTTAAGATTTCCCTTCTATCTTCATCCCTCCCAACAACATTTTCCTCACCTACATATGAGTAACTGTCATCCCTCATTCTTCTTGCAGGTTGGCTCTCTTCTTGACGCTCAACTAAATGTAACTCTCTTCTATCGTCCGCAATCCTAGCCAGAGTCTCCCTAATATCTTTAATTCTTCTAGCCATCTTGTGACGGAAAACAAGTTGGTTGTGGGACGAAAAGAAAGTGCGTACCTTCCTTATTTTCTTTCCAGGCATCAGCTTTTGTCGTTCACCTTCAGCAGCAACTTCATCAACCAAGTCATCAGCATTAAATAACACGTCCTCGAGCTTCTCCAGCCAATCTTTGATCTGCTCTTCACGGATCTGCCGCTTCTCGGCATCAAGAAGAACAGCTCTGATGGTTGAGAGGGTGCTTTCAAGCTTGGTGAGCTCAGATCTTGCACCATACACAGATTTGATCTCCTGCACTGCTGCAGAACCCAAGGTCTCAATGATCAGTTCTGCAATGGGGCCGAGGATTATGTCTGCCATATTTGGCTTCAAACAGCTTGAAAGAAAGGAAGCAGAGACTTTCAAAAGGTTATCTAGCAGCGCAATGCAAGTCAAGAGATGTGAAAATTATGTGGAAGACAACGGTATCATGCCCTGCTCTTTTATTCTTATTATTGTGTACACTGTAGTTAGTGGATTCTTTTTACTTTTCTTTATCAGCAAAGAAAAAGTGAAATTCCACTATGAAGTGGATCTCTGAAGATATTGTTTATCCTTATTAGGCTGGAAGTTCACTGTTGTTTTGAGATGACCTAAGTAGTCCAGACAAGTAACGACAAGAAAACTTTACTTAGCGTGCCCAAGCTAGGCACATATATATTCTTTTGTACAATAATGCTCACAATCAAAAAAGCAAAAGAGTTTCATTGGTTGTAAAATTGATGCCTTTTAGTTGCAACGCAACCTTTATGAGGTGCAGGAGAAAAATATCACCTCGGTAGGCTTTGTAAATTTATTTTAGACCGTCACAATTTGTATTAAATTCTGTCAAATATTTTTATAAGGCGTTTGTTTCTTTCGTATATTCCACCAATTTTTTACATTTAAATCCTTACAATTTTTTGAATGAGTTTTTCTTTAAATTTAAATCAAACAAATCCTTTAAATGTAAGCTTTTAGAGTTTTATTTCTCTTTAAACTCTTTTAATTCAGATATGTTTGTTACATTAAAAGTTGAAATTTTTTTTTCTGATATTTAAGAAAAAAATGATAACTTGTTCATTTGATATCTAATTGAGACATTTTTTTTTCATTACGTTCCTAATAAAGAGAGTAATAAATCAAGATATATATTACATATTTTTTAAGATTATGTATTTTAATATTTGTTAGATTTGTTAATAAATAAAAAACTTTTACTATTTATTCAAACATAAATTTCAATTTTTTTTTCTATTTAAATTAATATTCTAAATGTACTTCCAAACATCAATTCAAATAACAATTTAAATTATCAATTTAACTTACATAACTTAAATTAAAATAATCTAAATTAATACAATTTAAATTTATTTATCAAGAGACCATGCAAACATGTGATTTTGAGCAGAAATAATGTTTAGAAACGAAGAATAACCGGTAAAATTCCCTACAGTAGAAAGACCGTCAATTGTGAAATTGTTTCTTTTTATCTTATCGATGAAGACCCGACACGGGTAGAAATTCTGTCCCACCAAGTTTGAAATGGCCAAAGAACATAAATTAGTCATTCGATTCCAAATGGAAATGCAATTGCTGGCTAATGAATATGATTTTCTGCCACTATTCTACTCATCATTCACGGTCTGAACATGATAAATGTAGAAGACCAGAACCACAGAGTGCGAAAAGTAGCAAAAAGAAAATTACAAGTTTTGAACCAATCTAGCTGAGTCCATCTTAATCACCCAATGGTGATAAAGTCTTGCAAGCAATTTTACTGGTGAATTGTAATGGGGGAGTAGGTAGGAGTGGGTAACTCGTTGTCCCTCCTTGTCACAAATTGAGAAAAGAAAATAAAAGTGAGAAAAAGAAAAGAAAAAGAAGAAGGAGACAAAAAAAGAGGAAGAAAAAAGGGGAAAGAAAGAGAAGAAGAAAAAAAGGAACGTGGTTTTAACGTATACATGGACTTGCCTATAAATTGAACCCCTCCTCCTTTGTCATCATCCCATTCTCCGAGTTTTCTTTTTGGAGTCTTAACTCTTTTCTTACTTCTTTAATAGTTTTCTTCTTATTTTAAAAAAGATAATTGTCATGTATTTCTCATATTTTCTTAAGAGAAAGGTTTTTATTGTTCTCTCTTTATAATCTAGAGAAAAGATAATTGTTCCACTTTTTGATAGTGAGGTCTTTCTATACTTGTCATATGAGTGTAGCCAAATTTGGTTAAAACACGTTAAATATATGCGTTTATTTTATCTTTATTTTATTCATTTCTTGTCTTTGCTGTCTCAACAAGTAGTACAAAGGCCAAGTTAATGGTATAGTATACTGTTCATGTATACAAGCACTATTCACATATGCAATTTATAGTGAAACAATGGTAGTTGAGCAAGTTAGGTGAACAAAATAGCGATAAAGTTTGAAATAGAAAAGTTCAACGGAAGCAATTTCACGTTGTAGAAAATGAAGATGTGAGCAATTTTGCGAGAGGATAATTGTGTGGTAGCTGTCGATAGTAGGCCATAAGAAATCACAGATGATAGCAAGTGGAATGAGATTAACAGCAACGCTATTGCCAATTTACACCTAGTACTGACAAATGGAGTACTCTCAAGTATCGTAGAGAAGAAAGCAAAAGAAATTTGGGATACTTTGACGAAGTTGTACCAAGTCAAGTTACTCCACAACAAGATCTTCCTAAAGAGAATATTGTACACTCTTCAAATGGCATAATCAATATTGGTTACCAATCATATCAACACTCTAAATATCCTATTTTCTGAGCTCACCTCATTTGGGCATGTGATAGGGGAAGGTGAAAGTGTAAAAATTCTACTTCAAAGTTTATTAAACTAGTGTGATCAACTCATTATCAACTTGACTAACTATATGCTCACAGAATACTTAGCCTTCGATGATGTTGCAACTATGGTTCTAGAAGAAGAAAGTTGGCGCTTAAACAAAGAAGACAGGTTGGCAAGCTCACAGCAGGCAGAGGCTCTGACGATGATGAGAGGGAGATCAACGGAACGTGACCCTAGTGGGAGCTAAAGTCATGGTAGATCAAAGCCCAAAAGTAAGAAGAACATCAAGTGTTACAACTGTTATAATGACCAAGAAAAACTCATTAATAAAATTTAATATTTAATTGAATTTAAGTAATAAATTTACCTTTATAAATCATATTTTTGTAAGAATAAGTAAGATATTTTATACTGCTTAAGTATACATTTTCACCAGTTTTACCTTAATAGTATAGGAAAAAAATATTGTATGGTAAAAAATTACAATGTATAAAAGTAAGATGGACACTTTAAGAAATTTGATTGGACCACCACACTTCCTAATGTGGTCCAATCGCTAGAAGCCACCTTAGGCTAATTAATAATTACGTGGTGACTCACCACTTTTATCCAAATTGGATAAGCCTTAATTAAGGCTTAAAGAAAGCAAACTTTTTCTTCATTCACTCCCTACACCCCACAACTGCTCTAGAGCTTCCCTCTCCAAAATTTTCTCAAGCTAAATTCTTTGCAAAACCAACCCCAATCAAGCTTCAAGATTCAAAGCTCAAGTATTCCACAAACTTTTAAGGTAAAATCCAAACCTTCCCTAAGTTTTCTAGGGTTGTTTTCTTGGGTTTGAGGGGGGATATTTGACAAGGATTCTTTTCCTATGAATCATGCTTAAGAGGTTGCAATAAAGCCTTGGGAGACCTAGGTTCACCAATTTTCTTGGTAAGGTTTAATTTCACAATTTTTGAGCTTATGTTATTTTGTTTTGGTTTGGTTTGTTTCAAAATGGCATGTAACCATTTAAGCAAGTTTATGGTGTGATTATTTAACTCTACAGTATGTGATGATGTTTGGTTAATGAATTAGGGGTTTAAATGTTAAAAAAATTTATTTGGTTTTAAAATTAAGAAAATTATAAACTTGGACGGGTATCCAAAGAGTTGAAATTTGGCATGAATGATTGCTAGGGGGTATAGAATCTATCCAAACAATGATAGGAATGCTGCTCTAAAGCATATTTTTGCAAAATTTACTTAAGGACTAAATTGAAAAGATTTACCTAGCCTCGGTAGACTTGAAAATAGCTGAAAACTCCCCTATGCAGTAGAAATTTCAGAAAAGTTAAAACACGAAAGTTATAGATCTCGACAAAACTGTTAAGAATCATGGACAGTTCGTTGAAATTTGCGACTGTTTGTGAGATCAAATTTTGTAAATTTTATTAAAGTTGAAAATTTTTTAAGGGCAAAATGTCATTTAATAAAAGGAATTTGGGTAAGGAACTTTGGAAAGATTTAATCCTTGTGAAAAATAAAGATTAATGGTTTAAAAAGATTTTTTTGGTCCTGGGGGCAAAATTGTCAAAATTTTCAAAACCGGGATAAAATTGCAAAGTTTTGTTAAACTTGGTTTTTCATCACAAAAACAAGAGACTGATACCTTAAACATTCATTTATACACTAATAAGCAACATTTTGTGTTGAATTAGCCAAATTAGGCCTAGGAAATTTAAAAAAGCCCATCGAGGGCAAAAACATCATTTTTCATAAAATGACCAAAACGGACCTCAAAGCATTCAAAATAGGGAAAAATGTCTCTAGTAAGAATTTTTTCCTTTTTTGTTAGAAACAATAAAGTAGAATGAACCCAGAGAAATTGAACTCTTTATAATCAAAATAGTAACCTAAACGAGTAAGCGTTGAGTACATTTTATCGACATATAGATAATAGTGATAATTTGGCTAATAATGATATAATTGGCCAAGCAGGACATTAAACAACTAGCGAAGGAACCCGAAGTCGGTCCACATAGTAGCATAAATAAGTAAGTGCAAACCCCTCCTATAGTATGGAATTGTAGGTTTTCGGGTGTAGTATAATTATATACATGTACTTGTGAGTATTATACAATTAAAAAAGTGTATATATTTTGCACTTAGCATGTGAGTATATCGTCATACATGGTATGATAACCATAATAATTAGACTGGTAAATGAATCACTAAAAGAAAAGAAAAGTGTCGTACCAGCTTCCGACTTAAGGGGAGTTTAAAGTTATGTTTTGGTCTCAGTGTTACCATGACCTATATGTGCATATGGTACGAGCACTTAGGCCCTAGTTAAGGATAAGATATGACAAGAATAAAGTGAGTTCACAAGAGAGCATAATGGGTCATGCATATTGGTAGGTAATGCATGTAAGCTATGTTTGGACTTACAGAGCATAAGCTCACCTAGTTATTTCATGCTGTAGGTATTACCACTAAGAGGTCAAAATGAGTTTACTAATAAGCTGGCGGTGGGGTTTGAGCTATGTATAGGTCAGGGTATGGATATCGCCACTGTCATGTTTGCGTATGCTATGTACATTAATAATAGTATGGCTTAAGTAAGACAAAACCCTTTTCGAAAATATTATGTTAAGAATGTAAAGTTATCTATATAGAAGGTTTGTTTATGTAATCATATTTTTTTTCTAAAAAAGTTTGTGTATGCATGTGTGTTCTAATATTCTTGTTCTAGAAAAAAAAATTAAAATTAATTCCAAGATTTTTTTCATAAATACATGAGTAGGATAAGTATTAAGTACGGTCTGATAGACAATGGGTCATGACAACTGCGGCAAGAAAGGACACGTGAAAAAGGATTGTTAGAGTAAGAAGAATGGCGAAAACAATTCTCAAGAGAATATAGTAAGTACCTCAAATAATGGTGATGTTCTATGTAGCGAGGCAATAACAATAGTTGAAGGCAGACAAAAGCTCACTGATGCATAGATCATGGATTCAAGAGCAACATAGCACATGACTTCTCGAAGAGAATAGTTTCACCAATATGAGCTAATCTCAAGAGGGTTTGTGTTCATTGAAAATGATCATGCCTAAGAGATTGCTGGAATTGGCACTATCAAAATGAAGATGCATGATAGTAGCATTCGCACCATAAATTGAGCTCCCCTCCTCTTTCTTTAATCATCCCATTCGTTGAGTTTTTTTTGTAGAGTATAATTCTTTCCTTACTTCTTAAATAGTTTTCTCCTTATTTTAACGAGAAATAATTGTAAAGTATTTCTCATATTTCTTTGAGAAAGAGGTTTCTATTACTTTTTTCTTGTGATCTAGAGAGGATAATTTTTCACGTTTTGATAGTGAGATCCTTCTATACTCGTCACGTGAACGTAGTTACATTTAGGTAATCATGCTAAATATTTTTATCCATTTTATCTTTATTTTGTTCATTTCTTGTCTTTGTCATCCCAACATAAATAAAATCATTAGTCACTCCAACCAATAAATATACAATCCATTTAGATTACATTTTTCTTCATTTCCAAACTGTAATTGATATAGAATATGTGTCTGAAATGTAAGGAAATACTGAAGGGATAACTGACATTTCACTGCAAACTATTTCTTCATCCCATTGAAATCATAAGTAGGAAAATTCACAGACTCTTATATGCAGAAACACAAAAAAGAAAAGAAATTAAAAAAAAAAACAAATACATACACCCATACAAAACAAGATCAAGTGTAGAGGAACAATACTAAAATGGAAAGGAAAAAAACACACCAGAGATTTATGGTTGTTGGGACCAAACTGTCTGACATCCACTTTGTGACTTTCTTAGAGACTTTTATCAATATTCACCGTGATAATTACAAATCTTTTTTCATTTTCTTCACCAATCTCACACCCTCGAAGTAGTGCTCCAGCGACACCAGCTTTGTTTCGTCTGGCCCGTCTTTTTGGCACTTCGAAAAGCTGAGAGCTCTTATGCGAACAAGCTTACTTCCCTTTACTCTATAAGGCCCGTTTTGTCCCCGAACAAGACATGTATATATAATACAACTATGAATCAAGCTAATGGATAGTTTGCTCATTCCTGGCTCAAGATGATCTTTGACAACATATACTTAACCACGCAAGTTGGACGAGAAGTGGTATTTCTAATTGTAGACGGCTGCAATGCATACGAACAAAACCTCACGAGACAAACAGGAGAGAACATGAATAACACTTGGATGTGGGCATTGGATCAAAACGAGCTTTTTTAATCGTCTATTATCTAATCCAATATCAATCCAATCCAATGTTCTGTTATCATCTAATTTAATCCAATCTAATTTCTATTGGATTGGATGATTAGATCGAGCACGGCCTTTCACCAAAATTTCCTAAACCTTTAAGGAATTAGGGAATTATTACTTAGGAATAAAAATAGATAAACTAAAATATAATCTTGCTTAGTAAATAACACGCTTAAATTAAAACGAAATTAATTTTTTTAAAGAATGACATAGAGAAAAATGAAACAGCCAAGTGAGAACAAAAAAAGAACCGAGAAGAAGAAGAAGAAGAAGAAGAAGAAGAAGAAGAAGAAGGAGGAGGTAAAATTAAAAATTCAAGTATTTAAAAAAAGCATATAATTCCACAAATACTTTGCACTTAAATATTTTTAAAAGTATGTTATATTTACTTACATTAAGGATTGAAACTATATCATTTGGTATAATTTTTCGTAAAATTTTATAAAATTTAACATGCTAAATTTTATAAAACCATCAATCATCGACATAACCAAATTCATCATAGAAAACAAAATAAAAAATATATATAACTGCATATAGTACAATTCTTGTCCAAACTGAACAAATAAACTAAAAAAGGGAAAGATAAACAAAATTGAGAAAAAGTTTTGCAAATAATTTATGTGTATATAGTTATGTATATTTTAAATATAATATATATATATATATATTGGATTAGATATGTTTTATTGGATTTTTAAAATTGAGATCCAACATCTAATCCAATCTAATTAGAAGTGTGAAAATTCCATCTAAATCCAATCAAATAACCTTTAGATATCAAAATTTTTTTTAGATGGATTAGATTGAATTGGTTGAATGTTTTGGATGACCAGATTATTTGCCTACTCCTAGTAACATCTGTTGAATCAAATTCAATCCTAACGTAGCTCCAACCTCCAAAAGGCAGTGAGATTACAGAACAAAAGATCTATCTCCGCCTATACTAAGTTACGATCATGCTACAAATTAATATTTGCGACGGACGTGTCAAATTGGTTGTATTTATCTATCTTTTGAAAATCCAAAAGTTTTAAACTAAAAAATATATATATATGTATATATATATAGACATTGTTATAAATGGTGGACTTTAAAACAAACGCATGTTAAGTTGGGGAACCTATGTTTTTTTAAGGGCCCTTTCATTACGGGTAATTTTAGAATTTGATACTTATAAAGTTCATTTGGTTCATAGATTTGAGTAGAGTATTTGAATGAAGATTTAAATTTTTGTGAAAAAAAATACTGTAGCAAAATAATTCAAACCGTGATTCGAATACTGAAACAAACGCACCCATAAATTCGATTGTCATGGTTTTTCTCCATAAAGAAGAGTGCGACATTTCTGAATTATGAGATAAATTAAAGAAAACATAGAGATTTGCGAAGGATGCCACTTTCTTGTGTATTTTTTTTTATCATAGCGGATTATTTACAACGTCTCAAAAATGAATCTACCTCTCACATTAAGACTAAAACCATTATGAATTTTGTGTTGATTTCTTGATTTTTTTTTTTGGCAATAAAACGTCTTATTATTGACAACACATATCTAACTGTACAACGACTTGAGAGAATTGAAATGTGAAATTTTTTTCTTTTTTTTTTTTAACTTTTCTTCATCACAGTGGATTTTCAACAATGACTAAAAGTACATGTAGTTGTTGCATTGACAATAAATCACTATAAATCTTATGTTGTTTGCTTGATTTGTGTTCTGCAATTTCTATTATTCTCGATAATATAGACAGATGACGTCTTATTTTTTACAAATATCTAAATTTGTAGTAACTTGAGATAATATTAGTAACTGATGCAAAGTATGAACAAATTCGTAAGAGAGGCAATAAAACTAGGTACTCTCACTTGCTACTCTGTTCTTGTAGATAGCAAGACCATGGTACATTATTGAGCTGGTCTTACACAAATATGGTTCTCTAACTTTACTAACTTTGCTACCAATCTCACTTTGGTTACTTCTTAAAATTTTCCAAACTTAATCTCAAATTATCTTTTTATTGCACTTTTAATCTTTTCGACTGTTTGATGTTAACACGAAGACAAAATATAAATATTATTCCCTCACCATAGTGTTAATTTTCATCAAGATTACATGCATCTTCTGTACTATTGCTGGGTGTTATTTTATCAACGTCATTTGTATATTTTGTCATTTTTAACACTTGATTGATAGAAAAAACTGAGGGCTTGGAAACACTGATTCAATTCAACTTGTTCTAGTTTTAATCAGATTTTCTATAGTATTTTCCCTCATAATACAATGTTTCTAGTTCAAACTATCTTATTTTAACGATTTGAACCAACAATCTAAACAGGTTATGCAAGTTGAAACAAAATGATAGAGTGGGGTTAAGATTGGAGCATTTTAAAGTTAGAGCACCAAGGTGAGATTAGAAGTAAGTTTGGAGATTATTTATAGGATTAACCCTTTTTGCACTGCATAAAAAACATGTGAACTGCATTATCTTCTTTTTTTAATTATCTTGCTACTTAAAAGTTTTTTTTTTAATTTAGGTTGGGGGATTTGAACTCTTCATCTTGTGATGGAGTTAGAGTGAATTTATTATTAGGTTATGCTTGCAACCAAGATCCTCAAAGGTCTAGATATCATTAATTTGGGGCTTTCCTCTTTTTATTTCTTATATTTTGCTTTTATTTAAAAGTTATACCATGTATTTTGAAGTGCTGCATCTTTAAAACTTTTAGATAATTTTTCTTTGTATTTTTCTAATCTTTGAATTTTTTTCAAGGATATTTTAGTTATTTTAAAATGTTTTTAAAGAAAATGTAGCAAATAGCATAAGTCCGGAGTAGATTAGTAAATAAAGTCAGATGTTTTGAAAAAATTATAGTAAATAACATATGTAATAAATTAATCAGTATTTTAAAACAATCAAAAACCTAAAACAACTAAGGAGAAAGAGGGAAATAACAAATTTAAGGTGTAGAATAAAAATTAATAATATATTAATTTATGTGGAAAAAATAATATTTTTTTAAAAAATTCTATAAATTCCTCCTCCACTCCAAAATTCCCAAAGGCCTCCCTACCACTAAAGTCCCATCATGTCATCACCGTTAGATCCCATTGTCATTGTTGTCAGATCTCCCTCGTCATTGCCATCAGATCTCTGTCCGTTGATGGTTTGACAAAAATTGCATGAAACAAACCTAACTAATGTTTTTTGATCAATGATCTATAGTTCATGGTGATCACGATGGCAACGGACAAATCCCTAGTGTAGCGCTTCGAATCCATCACTAGAGTTCATCGTGCTTTGGTGTCCTATCTGCAAGTCGAGATAACTTGGTTCCATCTCCATGATGTGAGTGTCGTCATACTTGGTGATGATGAGTGCTTTGTGATGATATCAGCGACGATCCATGACGATGATTGTTAAGATGTTGGGTTCCCTGGCTGGAGCCTGGTGAGCACCTCGAACGTATTGCCGGGGAGGCTGCTCGGGGAGCCTCCACGTGGATTTGCCTCCCGCTGGGGAAGCGTATCCTCCAGGAGTCGAACCCATCTCCTCTTGAATAAGAGGGTCTTAAGGTGTCCCCCAGGTATCAATCCATCACACCCTAGGACCCTCTTATTCAAGAGGAGATAGGTTCAACTCCTGGAAGACGTGCACATTCACTGGAGGCAAATATGAGCTGAGCCTCTCTCCCGAGCAGGGGCCCTCTAGAACAATTCATTAGGAGGGAGCCACCTGCCGAGCTGAGGACCCTCCCCGAGCAGGGACCCTCTCGATTAAGTCGAGTCTCCAATCCAAAACGCGCGTTTAATGTTGAGGTGCTAAGTTCCCTAGCCGAAGCCTAGCAGGCACCTCGAACGTATTGTTGGGGAGCCTCCACGTGGATTTGCCTCCCGCGGGAGGAACGCATCCCCCAGGAGTCGAACCTGTCTCCTCTTGAATAAGAGGGTCTTAGGGCATATCCCAGGTAGCAAAACATAACAGTTTTTGGCAAAACATAAGAGGGTCTCATATGTTGTGAGGGTCTTAGTCATAACAGTTTTTGGCAAAACTTTTAATCAAAACATTTGTTGTTATTAATACGTATTTAGTCACAAATTTATATAGAATTTTTATTGTGACTAAAACTTTTAGCCATAAGGTTTTTAGTCATGGAACATTTCATGACTAAACTCACAACAAAAATCTATTAATAGTTGTGACTAAATATATATTAGTTACAAAGGTTTTGCTAAAAACTATTATAGCTAAAAGTCTAGTTTTTTGTGGTGTGAGTCACGTCCTTGTTCACTGTAAACATGCGAAACTGGTAGATCAATCATCCTTCAGTGTTCATCAAACCCTATTTCCAATTCAAAACATTTTAGAGATTGTTATATTGTTTGTCTGCTTCATTTTACTCATTCTTAAGAGTCCCTTTTAATAGCTAATCACTATGTATAATTAAGTTTCCACAAAATAGAATT